>NCQV01156163.1:3507-22236 GCA_002740545.1 Lophocereus schottii
TTGTTCTTCTTTCCCTAACCCTTGACAGTTTAAAGACTTCCTTCCCCTATTTCTTTGACTCCAATCTATGGTATAACCTATCATACGCCATCCTCCTAGCTACCGCAACAGCTTTCTTGGCTTCCTCCTTTGCTGCCCTATATCTAGCTCTAGTAATCACTCTCTCTTCATCTGCTCCACTGTTTATAAAAACAGCGTAAGCCTCTTTTTTCTCCTTGACTTTCTCCTTTACATCCTCATTCTAGAAGAACCTAGGATCTCTTTAGCTGACCTTCGAATGCAATCTGCCATCGCCTCCCACATTTCATCCGCATCCTCTACCCGCCTCTAGGCTCCTTCTTCCGTGATCCTCTCTGCTAAAAATACAGCACTCTCCTTTGTGAGGGTCCACTACTTAACTCGTGGGCCCCCGACTCTCCTCTTCTTTCGCTTTGAATATTTGAACTCCACATCCAACACTAGCAACCTATACCGAGTCCCTAGATACTCACTAGGAATCACCTTACAATCCTTACAAAACCTTTGGCTATCTGCTCTCAACAAAAAGGAATCAATTTGGGTCTTTAGAGAGCCACTCTTAAAGGTCACCAAGTGGTCCTTCTTCTTCTTGAAAAAGGAGTTTACCACCAACAGTTCATAGGCCACCGCAAAGTCCAACACAGAAACTCTTCTGTTGGTTCTCTCCCTAAAACCTAAACCCCCGTGGGCTGTGTCATATCCTTCTGCGTTAACACCAATATGACCATTAAAGTCTCCTCATATGAAAATCTTCTCGCTTCGAGGTACATCCTAGATGACCATATCCAAATCCTCCCAAAATAGCTTATTAATATCTTTCGGCAGCCCTATCTGAGGAGCATAAACACTAACCATGTTGATGATTTTTGAACCCACAAAGACCTTAATGGCCATAATTTGGCCACTTTTACGCCTCACTTCAACAACAAAGTCTACCAACTCCTTCTCAAGCAAAATGCCAACCCCATTTCTCGCCTTGGTTGACCCCGAATACCATAACTTGTACCCATCAACTATTCTAGCTTTAGCCCCCGCCCACTTTGACTCTTGAACACAAGCTATGCTAATCCTACGCCTATGCAATGTCTTAACTAATTCTACCCTGTAAGAGACCCAATATTCCACGACGTTAGGCGCACCTTCTGAAATCCTACACCCCTTCTATCCCCATTACCCCCTGGAGGACTGGTGAAACTACTACATTGCTCGCCACTGGTTTAAGCTACCAACACCCAGTTCCCGCAATACACTATGAAGATCCTACTAAAAGCACAAAAGGATTTCAATGACTGAAAAAGGAGGGAGTAAGCGACAAAAAAAATCCCGGGGTGGGCCCAAATATAAGGAAAAGACCCGGCCCCGAAACTAAAAGGGAAAGAGATGCCGACTACATCGAACCACAGACTTAGAACACAAGCCTAAGAGACCACTAGGCAAGACAACACACTTGACAAACTTAAAAAACTAACTAAAAATACTAAAATAATACAAAAACACTACTACACCCACCACAACAACAATAATACACACACTAGCGAATTAAACTAATATTGCAAACAACAGTAACTAATTTAAAAGAAAATAATCACCAAATTCAAGTAAAGTTGTCGAGAGACTTACCAAAAAAATAAATAAAATAGCTACGATCAAAATGAGTAATCTTAAAATGGGGTTGAACTAAGAAATAGTTACCAAAAAAAGCCTTATCCAAAACTAATTAAAAAAAAGAAACTAATAGAACCACTAATGATAAAAATAATACTGATAAAGACAACAGCTAAGAGTTCCGACAAAAAATAAAGACAAAAATAATGACAACAGTGGAAAAATACTAATATTACCAACAAAGAAATCAACTAGCCAAGAGACTTACCAAAAAGCAAAATATCAATAGAAAAAAATACAGGCAACCAGAAATTAGGAACCTGAAAAACGGGCAACAAGAATATCAAAATGAGCAAAATATCAATAGCAACAATGGACTAGGAACTATTTAGAAAAACNNNCTTGCCAAGAGAATTAAGGACCAGAAGATACTTAGGGGCAAAAATATCAATGGGGAGAACTAATTGGAGCCAAATTAAAAACACCAGCTGGCAAACAGAGCAAAAAGTAGACCAAACAATAACTCTAAAACACTTAAACTGAAGTAGGAACTCTAAAACAGAGCAAAATATCAATGACAAGAACAGAACAAAATGTAGACCAAATAGAGTAAGAACGAAGCAAGATGTAGACCAAAAAAAATGCAAAAATCTCTCTAAAACGCTATATGAATAGCAAATGAGCAGAGATGGGAGAGAGAGGGAACTTGAGATTAGAGAGGTGAAGAGCGAGTTCCACAACCCAAATCCAACCACGAACATGAACCAAAAAACTCAGCTTGAGGTTCCAAATTTTGCGTCAACAAGGAAGAACTAAACCCGAGAGGCAGAGCACAACAACAATGGCAATGTTGGAACTAACCCTAGGGGCCAACCAGCATAGGGTTGCAGGTACAGGGGCTCGGTGGCAGGCTCTGTTACGCAAGGGCTCAGTGGACCCAAAAATAGAGAGAACTCAAGGAATGACCAAGGAAAGAGTATGCTATATTGCTCATCGTCGACGACCACCACTACCGGCAATCGGTTACTGCTGGTGGACGCTACCCAAGGTCACCCAAATGACCGTTCTGTGCAAATCGAAAAAGGGATGCACTGACAGTCGGCCCAGAAGAGAGAGAAAATGAGCTTTTCTGAACTGACCATATGGTGCCTATTAGGATAATGTTGAGAAACAAAAAACCCAATATATGGAATCATGCCTTCGTGAAATTAAGAACATTGTCGATTCTTTAGTTTCCATTAACTCCGTTGATGGACTAAGAACTAATTCAACATACGGTGGATGGTTCAGATGATGACTATGAAACCTTTATTCGTGCTACATACTTTAGGGGCAATTTTACCTTTGATGGCCTTCATACAAAATTAATTTTATACAAACCTCACCTGCTGCGCATTCATGAGGGAACTTCCTCTCTTTCCACTCATCAAGGCTTTACCACAGTTACTATGACTTCGTCCACTTATCGATCTAACGGTTCATCACATAATTCTCAATCCTCCAGTGTCAACCAAAACAACAATTGGCGAGGTCGTAACAACAATTGGAGAGGTGGACGTAACAATTGAGGCCACGAAGGAGGCCATAGCCCCGGACAACATGGTGGTAGAGGTAGCAATCATCAAGGACAGCAACATCATTCTACTAGGGAAAAGAGTACACCTACGTCAAATATATCCTCTTGTTTCCTTAGCTTCTTTATCTTCTTTAGGTTCTTTGGTTTCTTTTATCCCCACTGTATGTGATGACATGCCCTCCTTCTCAAGTTGTTTGCCAATTTTGTTTCAGCCCAGGTCACATAGGTCCCTACGGTCGTTGATACTTTCCTACTATGGAATCTTCTTCTAATCTTCAGGGTTGACTGTTCTTGCTACAATTCAGTCTGGTGAAGTGAACGATGTTCTCTTGTATCCAAATTCAACCATCGCCTCTCATATGACCCCATCTGAAGGTATCTAGTTTCGTAAACTCCTTTATAACGGAACTTGTAATGCCATTATTGATAATGGAACTCAGCTGCCAATACATGATATGGGCCAAGTGTCTTTGTCAATCTCTGCCAAGCCTTTACAATTACATATGTAATTCATTGTTTTTAGCTCATATTTTGTCTATATTGATGACATATTATGTCATGACAACAATTGTGAAGTTGGTTTTAACTCATATTCTGTTTATATTAAGGCCAAACAAACAGGGACAACTCTTCTTCAAGGTTCTAGTGATGGTGGCATTTATACGTTGACTTTATCCTCACCTGTTCCTACTTTAGTGGCTCTTAGAGCTTCTGGTAATGCTTGGCATTGCCCTCTCGGTCACTGTGGTTCTAAAGTTCTCTCATCTCTTAGGCAGAAGCATCTTATTTATCTTGAGTCAAACTTTAGTAATAAATCTGTGTGAAGAGTTGGGCAAAGCCCATCGGCTACCTTTCTATAAAGCAGAACATTGCTATAGTAGTCCCCTTTATTTAATACACTTAGATATTAGGCAGTCTCCAGTAATTTCTAATTTACGCCATCATTACTATGCTTGCTTTGTTGATGACTGCAGTTGTTTTACATGGATTTATCCAATGAAGTATAAATCTGAAGCGTATACTATTTTGATCGCCATTCACAAAATGGTTGAAAACTTGTTTCATCACAAAATCAAACTTTTTCAAAGTGATAGTGGGAAAGAATTTAATAATGACCCGTTTAAAGCTCATTTTCTCCACCATGACATTTATTTCGTAAATCTTGTCCATATACTCCAGAGCAAATGAGCTTGCTGAGCGTAAACATGGACATATTATAGATAATTGACTTTTTAGTACCTTAATGTATGTGCCATTGCTTTTTTTAGGCATCACCTTTTTGACTTAATTTTTCAGTCCTTTGAGGTCTGGTGTTTGATTTTTTACTACCTTCTGAATGGCTGTTTTAATTTTTTTAATACCTCTTGCACTATTTCTTTTCCAGCTTTTGATCCAAAAATTTTTGAAATTATGAAAAGACTCTAGAATTGGTTAAAAGATGCAAATAGGCTAATAGGGCTTTTTCAAGAAATATGGTTGTTTTAAATGATTAAACTTCTTATAATGACTTTATTGATACTAGTTATCACATTATAGAGTTTGGATCGTTACCTAAACTTAATCGGCATTAGACCCTTGTGTTCCTCTGACTTCCAATTTATACAGATTGCTAATCTCAACCACACATTCTTTAGATTAGGCACAACACTGATCCTTTTTGTTTTGCTACCTTGGGCCGTAATCAGGAATCAAGTTTTATATATTAAGGACCGTGGAACTTTAACCAAGAAATTATAATATTTAAGACATAAGGTTTGATTGACCAATATTCTCTGCTAGGAAACTTCTTTTATTGAAAGATTGAAAGTCGAAATATTACAATGGGAACATTAAAGAGGGACTTGAACTATTAAGATCATCAGAGATGCTTACTCATAGAAAAATGGAGATTTCCAACTTCTCTTTTGCTCAAGTATGCTGAAATGATCGTGCTCCTTCTTAGCACTTTGATTTTCCATTTATAGAGTTGGACTGCATAGGATGCCCTAATGGCTACAGTACACTATGATATTTTGATATGACTACAGCTATCGTCACATGGCTATAGTGGATAATATTGTTTTACTGACTTAACACTTGACAAAATAAAATAATTATGCAAGAACTTTTCAGAACACTTAATGTTGACAAGACTAGTCATCCATATTGAGATTTTGCATGTCCTCATCTCTAATATGTCTTTTAGTCGATCATTATCTAGACAATCATCAAAATCTTTATTAAATTAAAGCTACTATGGATCCTATTTTTCAATTAAGTCATGAAGATATTTCTTTTCTTTTTTTGATAAGAATTTTCTAGCTCCAACATCAAAGAGATATTCAAAAACATCTTCTAAAGTAGCTCCTTCTACCTTCATGTTTGCTAAGATCATTGTGATAAATAAAAGTAGTGCTTCTACAATGCATTAGTGTTCTTCCTTCTTCAACCAATGCCCACATTTGATAATAAATATTGTAAAAACAAATGGCTCGTACTAACGCAAGATGATTAACTACTTCTTGACATTCTGAAACCATTCTTGGCATTGGTCATTGGGATCTTCTAAATCAACTAATTGAACAAGGAATTTAGTTTTTAGATGAAGAAATAAAAATTGGACAAATCATCATATAAAACCATATTCTAGAATAAAGAGAAAATTTTGTTAAAATTATTGAAGATAGGAAGCGATCATATTTGAAATAGGACTTTGGGTAGTGCTTATTAGAGAAAATACGCATGCACTACATTAAAGTTTTCGAAAATAAATTTTTAAGGATTGAGATTAAAAATCAAAATTTCAGAAGTTTAGGGGTTTAAGAAAATGCAGAGGGTACCTAAAACTTCAGTCACTAAACTTCGAGGTACTAAAATATTTGCTCTGAAAACTCAGGCCTATAATTATTAATCTTCCATATGTCAGTATTCTAGAGGAGTGCTTAATAATCTAGACCCTAAACTTATCAAAAAAATAGGAACTCAGTGATGAAAATGTCTAAGGGCTCTGATTCTGAAAAGACAGAAAAAGAAAACAAGGTCTTTGATCAGGTTGCAAAGTGAAACAAGCAAACGTACGTAGTAAGATAAACCTTACAGTGCTGGAAGAGCGGGTCAAATAAATGGATAAGGTTTTTGATGTTGTGGTAGTTCCACATAATAGACATATAAGTATTAGGGCCTTTTATTTTGCTAGGCAAGCTAATATTTGCTAGGAGCAACAAGGACCACTTTCAAGACCTTGAGGTGGGTTAAAATCAGTGAGGCACTGTAAGCAACATTCTATCTGATGCATTTACAAAAGCAAAAACATAGAGAAGTTTTAGTTCTAAAACATAGCATGTTAGTAATGGAATATGCTAGTAGGTTTGCTCTTGAGTACATACCACAGATCATATGGTGATGTTAAGATTTAAGGATGGACTAATCCTCCGGATTACAAAACAATTGGCTAGTGCTAATAGGTTTTCATGGTGAGAAAGAGGAATGTTGTCCCCTAAGATAATGGTGAATTAGTCAAGTTTGTTTTTCTCCATTGTGAGAAAGATTTTAGTATACTAACCTAAATTACTCTAAAATGAGAACCTAGGTCAACTACACTAAAAATAAAGGTTCCAATAAAACATAAATAAGTGACCCTAAACTAAGCTATTTATTACACAAGATAACAAGCGTTTAACACTTAGGACGTCAAAAAACTAGTAAATGGGGCTTGACTTTGTCCATGACACTGCAAGATCACCAACATTTACGATAATTCCTCAAAGGATCTCCTAAAAAGAAAATGATCCTATAATTAACAACTTACTAATATAACAATAAGAAATAAAGAGAGAATGTTACCTATGTGTCCTACCCTTACTAATCAGCTCAAACAACGAAAGAAAGCAGAGAACAACTTTGGATAAAATGTGTGAATTCAAGGAGAGTGCAATCAAACAAAAGCTGAAAGAGATAAACAAGTGGGTTCACAAGAGATAATCCTAAGAAGCCACTCTTGTACACACTTGGGCAATCTCTACAGATCTTTACATTAGAGAACCACATCCTAAATGAGATAAAGAGACCTAGAGGCCCACTTGAGTTATCGAGCTCAAGATATAACACTATTGATTTTAAGAGAGAAATTCAATTGCAACTTTATTCATGAACAAGTTGCCTTAGAGGGGCTAGCTTTTAAAGACTTTTTATCAGCCATTCAACCCCCAAAAACTTAGCCATAGATCGAATGGTACACTAGGGAAGAGTAAAGATCAAATCAGCTTGCCTAAGTATAACTTAGCTAGCTGTAATCTTACTCTGGCACCTCATTAGGTCTAATGATGCAATAAATTGAGGTGTCAACTTTATAAAGCATCAAACTCATGTAGGTGAGCTTCACGTAGGGTACTGAGAAAGATATCCATCTTAGGAGTTTTTAGGAGCTTGTTTTATGGGTTAGATTTGAGAGGGGGTAAGGGTAATGTTATTGTGATCTTTGCTGAAACTGTCAGTGTTTAAGGGACCATCATGCATGACCCTTCTATCAAAGAGTCAAGGCCTTCCCAAGTGGACACGATAACCATCCATGGAAGCAATATCACACCAAAGCTTATCTTTGGCATTCTTTCCAATGGAAATGGTAAGCAAACATCGAGAAGATATATGCATGCCCTTACCTTGATTTGAGCCATTGGATGGTCTAAGGACTTGGATGTGGTGAGACTAAAAGCTTAAGCTTTTTCACCATGGTCTCCCCTGTTAATGATGAGAGAACACACCATCCTAGTTACAGTACATCTGCTGTGAACGATGCTCTCCCTTTGCTCAAGGTCTTCCTGGGAAGCTATTCTACTCAACACCCTCCTAATCATAAGCATTTTTGCATCATACAAACCCTCCTAAACTTCTTGTGGGGCCTCGTTCAAGTAGAGCTCCTTCTCTTCTCCTCTTTCCTCCTCTTGTTGCTCCTCAAATGAAGCTTAGTACTCAACCAAAGAAATCACCCTCTTGTTAGGAGACTCGGACGCAACGTGACCAAGGCCTTGACATCTAAAGCATCTTTCTTCTCCATGGGTTTTAATGGTGGTTTGGATGGGGTTTAGGGGTAGTAGGTAGTGGGGCTCTTGAGGTACTGTTTGGAGATGTTTCGGGAGTATGGTATGGGGGTTTTTTAAATGGATAAGGCTGTGGATTAGGCTTAGTAATCATTCCCTTACCTTTAGTTGTTCTTTGGAGTTCGACCTTATGAGCTTGAGTACTTAGCCCATCTAAGGTGCATATAGGCGTGGCTCCACAACATATGAAATTTGCTCATCTAATCCACTCAAGTACCTTATCAAAGTTTGAGATTTATCCTCCCTTAAATCACACTTCAAGAGAAGTTGCTCAAAGTCTTTAGTGTACTCCTATGTACTCCTAAATTCTTGTTTAAAGTGGTGGAGTTTAAGGAAATTGTCTTAGAGGTAGTGGAAGGGGAGAAACTTAGACTTGAGTTTAGATTTCATCTTATCCCATGTCTTAATCTTTCCTTTCCCCTTCCTAACTCTCTTAGACATCACATTAGACCATCAAATGGAAGCATACTTTCTAAGCTTTAAAACAACTAGTGTTACCTTCTTATCATTCAAGATGTCTCTGAACTCAAAGATTCTTTTCGTGGTTTGAAGCCAATCCAAGAAGAGATCTAGGTCTAGTTGGCCTTCAAACTTAGGAATGCCGACTTTGAAGTCATTGTATCCCCTTTCCTGTGGCCTACGGTGCCTCCTAGGCCTTCGTGTGATGTCCTCCTTACTTGATTCTTTGAATGTGTTGCTTTCTTCTTCCTCAGACTTATCCAAGTCTTCATGCTTGGTTAAACTTCTTAAACTTCATATGTTCTTTCTTTGTTTGTGCATAAGATGACTAACTTAAGACAGTAAATACTTGATTCTTCCCTCAAGTTCAGCCTTTTCTTTTAAGGCTTGTTCAACCACTTGCTCTGGTGTGAGGCTAGAAGGAATATTTGTAGGATTCTTTGTGGGTTGGTTTATGTTTGGCTAAGGGTTATGTTTAGGCTTAGGTAACTACGACCAAGCCAAGCTATGATACCAATTGATGTATCCTATCCTCACTAATCAGCTCATACAACCAATGGAAGGAGAGAATAACTTTGGACAGAATGGGTGAATTCAACCGAAGTGCAATTAAACAAGAGGTGAACGAGACAAAAATATGGGTTCACAAGAGATAATCTTAAGAAGCCACTCTTATACACATTTGGGCAATCTCCTTAGATCATTTAGGCTATAGAAACACTCCCTAAATAGGATAAAGAGACCTAAAGAACTACTTGAGTTGTCAAGCACAAGATGTCACACTAGAATTTCAAGAGGGAGATTCAATCCCAATTTTCAGTCATGAATGAGTTGCCTTATAAATGAGCTAGAGCATGGCTTTTAAAGACTTCCTATTTGCCATTCAAACCCTCAAAAGCTTAACTATAGGCCGAATGGTACACTAAGGAAGAGTAAAGATCAAATCAGCCTCCTTAAGTACAACTTAGCTAGCTTTAGTGCCACTTGGACACGTACTTAGGTCGAATGATTCCATCAAATTAGGTGTCAATGTTACAAAGTAGCCTAATATATCATCCTAATCCAAATCAGCTAGTTGCACAGGTGATAGCTCCAAGAACAAGGTGATCAGACCCATTGTACTATTACTCATTTGTTAGGATTTTAATCCTTCTTTGGTTGGTTTATAGCAACTCATGGGGGTGCTTTGGATCAACTTTAGGCTTGTGATATGATAAATATTTTTGTCGTCTTTCATGCTGTAAAGTTATGCAAAAACTAGAGCTAAGTTGATGAACTTGATTTCCCTACTACCTAACCTGCGTTAAATTGCACCCGGTATTCCAATGCTGGGAAGAACTTACTATTTAACCCTAAAAAATGATGTAGAAAATATTTGCCGCTTGTTTTATTTGAAAGCACAGTCCTTAAACTTAAGGAGAGTGGTCATGACAGTCTTTAAAACCTTCAGTAACTAGTCCTAAAAGATATATAAATCTAAGCTAATTTCCAAATGAGTTGGATAGTCAGTTGTAGGGTTGGTTTAGGACGTTTTTGCCTAGAGCATGAACTTTGTTTACTTCTTTGGTCAGCATGATAGTTCTTGTTGGCTTGTTGGATGGTCTTTAAAAGGTTTAAAAGGATGGTCCCCATCAGTTACACACAAATCAATTTCACTTCATGGATTTTTCATGATTATTGTTCTTCCATTCAAAAACCAATCACCATAAAACAATAATCAAGGCAAATTTTAAATTCCATTGATGATCCTTGAACCTAGACGTGCCAACCTCTAGTTGTAACAATGAAGATGAGGATTGGAAAAGGGATTTTAAAAGAAAAGATGATGAACTTTTAAGGAGTAGATTAAGGGTTCAAATCCATTTGAATTGATCCAATAATCTCCCTACAACCCTAATTCATCAAAACCCATAATTGAGGGGTGAGATTAATTCCTATGAATAGAGAATTATGATGAATTTAGGGGAGAGAGAGAAGTTGCAATTCAAGGATAAAGCCCTAAAAAATAAGATCTATCCCCTTTTCTTAAGACCTGTACATTGGCACGGGCGTGCCCCATGGCACGGCCTACCTGTGCTAAAATTTTACCTTTTTGCTATGTCGAGCTCCATTCAGCACCTGACAAAGTTGGGATGGCATGGACATGCCACATGGCACAAGTTGCCTGTGTCACTTTTTTAATTTACTTTTATTTCTACAGTTTCATGGGTTGGCACAGTATGGAACTCTTTGGCAAGCCCGAGGTTCTTGTTGGCCTATTCTCATCCTTTAGGCTTCCAAATGGATTGGAAATTGGCCCAATTTAGAACTTCCTCACTTCTAGTCCTACAAGACACAGAACACTACATTAATAGTTATTTGTAAGCTAAAATCAAACATGATGGATGTCAAAACCATATCAATTAGGAACCAATTAAATATTGCCACATTTAGAATTTCGCTCATCATTAAGTAGAATATGAGGGAATCACCTTTTCATATGCACATCATTTTCATTTCATGTACGCAATAAGTCCTTTAAACCCCCTCGCTTTCCCAAGTGGACAAGTACAGTCTTGTGAGGGTTTATCAAAGATATGCCCAGAAAGTCTTTGATAAAGAAAAGAAAAGAGAAAAGCGAAAGAAATATAGGAAATCTTTTTAGTTTTTCACAAATTTTCATAAAGCAATGTCCATAGGGTAATAATGCACTTCTTAAATGAACAACTTACCTAATTTGACAAAGAGATGCATAACACATGCATATAGTACACAATCAAGATATTTGGTTCTTGTAAATGATAATTAAGCAATCATACCAATCCTTTTCAATGATGAACAAGCAATAGTTCACTTTAGGTGATGTGAAGCTGTCTTCTCAAGTGTTTGAAAAGATGATATGTTTCTGCTCATGTTCAATTCAAAAGATGTACTCTACCATAAGTTTGATCTAGTTCTCATTCTTCACCACTAGAATCCACATGCAAATTAATGATCAAAAAGGACTTTTATAGTTTCTAACGAGGCTCGGGTCAAGGGTTGGGGAAAGGAACTAATGCTTCGGGAAATGAAAAGCTAATTAGCCACACCACACCTCCCACCATCAATTAGCATCCCTCATTCAAATACACAAAGCACACTACCATCCTAAAAATATAAAGTGATGACTTGAGTGAACTAAACATAAGATGAAACTTCTATGCCAAGACTTTTATTCCATTTTTTTCCTTTTTGTTGTTTCATTTTTCTTTCTTTTTTAAAAACTTTGGTTTTACTATTGTTTTTCTTTTCTTATAATCTAAAACATTTGGCATGGAGATTTTGCATTCAATTAACTCTTTCTCAATTTTCAAATAGCTTAAGTCAACTTTCATACATTGTTCTTTTTTTCATTCACATGACACAGCAAGAAATGCTCTCCCGCACATCATTGCTTAACTTCCACTTTAAAGTGATGTTAGCTTATGTGTGGCATTATTTTAGACCAAGGATTAAAAAAGTGGATCACAAAAGGACTGGTCAAAATTAACGACCAAAAAGTTAGCAGGAGATATAAGTATGCACATAGGAAGGATTTTTTTACAAATGTAATTTCATACTTGCACGAAGAATGCCTCTTTCCTCTCTTAATTCATGCAAATGCAATATATGATTCCAAAGACAGTTAGGGAAAAATTTAGATAGTGATAACTTTGAATGAGCCTCTTAAGAAAGAAAGCAAATAACCATAAGTGATCTAGTATTTGGCTCAAAAGCTCACGGGGTTCATGTACCATGCTTACTCTCATCTATATTAGGTCAAAACAAAGCTTCGGTTTCCATAAACATGGACCTAATATCTATCAAATGTACCCTTATTACATGTCATTTGATTCCAAATCACAAGGGATTATTATCAGCCAAAGTTGCACATTTTCCCCTATGCACTCACTATTACAAGAAAAATTGGAAAATATTTTTAAGTTTTTAAAATGTCTTTTCTTTTTTATTAAAAAAATTCTAGAGGAATGGCCTCCTCGCTTCCATACTTAAAATGCATAATGTCCTCATTATAGAAATAGGAGTCCTAACAAGAGAAAAGAAAGGAAAAGAAAAATGGAAATACGTATGTACAAAGGAGAGAAATAAAAATACCTTGAAAAGATAAAAGGCGTGAGTTTACCAAGCATGGAGGCATATTTAGAATGCGAATGAAGTAAGTATACTAAATGTAACTATATATTACCTATATTCCTAAAAGCCCATTAATGATGCATTCAAATCCCATAACTCATGAATTCCACTCTCACAACTAAACCACACAAATTCCTTAAGATCATGGCCAATCACAACCAAAGTTCACCTCAAATGGCTTCATCATTAATAGATTATCACAACATAGGAGAGCCATGGGTTTGGAAAACGATATGCACACAAGAAAACCACCTACCCTACATGGGATACCCCACATCAAATGTTCATGTGTAATCTTCCCCACCCCTCACCCCCTAAAAAAAAATATGTAAATATGTTATGAAGAGTAAGGGAGAGGTTGGGGATACAACTCATGATTATTAGCCACATTGAACCTGGGGGGTTAGAAAAAGTGCGGAGGAAAAGGGGAGAATGACGATGAACTGCCCTGATTATCCATGAAGGTGTGATACCCCTCTTTTATTATTGGATGGCTGACAATTGTTGCCAAATGAACTCATCCTTCCTCCTCTACTCCTTCAATTCTTGTTTTTCACTTATGGCTTTTTTTATCTTATCTCACTTACCTCTGTTCTCTCTCCTCTTTTCGGTTAACAAAAACCTTAAAGTGTATGACACACTTTTTAATTGAATCCATACATTTGGCCATACGAAGAACATCATACCTCTCGTAGGCCAGCTACCTCTACTTGGAGGTTGGATAAAGATTGGAGGGATATACTATAGAAGGGTGTATGGTCTGAGGAGGGGCAACCACCCATCTCAAATAGAGGTGGTTGTTGGATTTGGGGTTATTGTGTTGTCTCATCCACTATTTGTGTTTCATTCATCTCATTGCCTTCATACCCTTCATATGCTTCTTGCCTGCATTCTTCACCCGTGCACTTATCATCATCAAGTCCCTCATCACGATTTGGACCAATCACTTATTCATGCAATATCACCTCATCAAGAACAATTACTGTTGCTCCCTATTGTTGTGCACCCCACATTGGGGAAAGCAAAGAATATTTATTTTTGGTGGGGGTATTTGTAAGAGCCACCCATAGTCCTAACAATGCTCGTGTGTGATAAGGTGGTGATGTCATGATGCTTTCCTAAGAAATATGGCTTAAGGGCCCTAAGCTTCTCACCATAGTTTAATGCTTGAGCTAGAACGGTGATAGTTCCTAATGCCGATGCCAATTTGATGGGTTGTTTTGGCTACCTCCATAAGATGGAGAATGATAAAGGCACATGTGTCGACTTATTTACCATTCATAGTGCATCAAATAATTAAAAACTTTGTTTTTCTACGCATGCTTTGATTATCATAACACCTAAAGGTAATACGTGCCATTAACCACTATAATTAGCGAATATTTATATTACATATGTCCGTAGCCTTCACCTTCCTAAAGTTAAATGTCTCAGGTCTACCTCATCTATCACTATACATCTTTAGGTTGGAACAAGTGATGCTTAACCAATGAGGTAAGGTTCCTGTCTAGTGGGAACATCTCTAAAGGCATCGGTATGGGTTGGGAGGTGAAGATGTTCATTGAAACCTCGCAAACTCATTTTATGATCAACGTTGAACATGGGAAATGTAATCAACACCTCATTGTCTGGATAAGACCTAGCCCAATCAACATGAAAGGAACTCAAAACTTTGAGCATTAGCCTATCATATGATATAAAATTCATATCCACATAAACAAGCAAACCCAAATTATCAATTAGAGCACCTACATCTTCCAATGTTACTAAAGTCCTTTATCTATCCATATGCAAAATATTTGTTCACAAGTCATCCCAGAACTCAATTGCTCATATACAACCCTTTGTTCCTCATGAACAAATTGTAAAACTCGAGTACTTGAAGGAGGAACCAAAGAGAAGACATCAGATTTACCATTGGTCCTTAGTATTAGATTGGAAGAACAAGAAGCCCTCGTTGACTTCTATTAGAGGTAGGATGTTATGGAAGCTTCACCCACTGTCATTTTTCCCACGGCTGGAATGCTTGAATGGATGTATTGATGAATTATGCTCCTTGTGCTACAAATTGCCTTTCCAAACTTAATCTTGTGTTAAACATGGAGGAAATAAACAAGCTTTCTTTATCTACCACCTTCAACATCAACCATAGAGGTTAGGGTTTTACAAAGAGAAATTCAGCAATGACGACAAAAAAAAGGGATGAATTTGGGGTGAAATTCTTATAGGGAATAGTTGTTTATAAGGGGAGTTGAAAACCTTGTTAGAAATTAAGAGAATTTGGTGGAAATTAAGTGCAAAATGCGTGAGAAATGAAAGAGATATGAGAGAGTACTTCACATAGGGAGAGAAAAAAGGGGGAGGATTAAACGAAAATGGAGGAAAGGAGGAAAATCATGACTTCGTAGCCAGCAGAGGTTGGCACAAGCATGTTGGGTGACATAGGCGGCCCGTTCCATTTCTCTGTTTGGTAGTGTCGTTAGTACCAATTTGGCACGATTATGCCATATGGCACTGTCCCACAATGAAAAAACATTGTTTCTTTAGTTTTTCCTTACTTAATGTGGCATAGGAGTGCCATGTGGTATGGGGTCTCAATGCCATTTTTCTATCCAACTTTTTCATTCGCTCAACTCATTTTTTCATTTTTCTTTCTCTCTTTTCTTTCCACTCTTTTATTTTCCACATTTTATTCCCCTTTAGACTTACTTTCTATTTCTCTCTTTTTTTAATCCTTTTTTCTTTTTTTATTTTTTGCTTTCACATTTTTTACTTTTTCTCATCTTTAACACATACACAAAACTCATACATATATAAGTATACATGAAGTTGAGACCTTGACTACTTAAGTGGAGAAAGTTTGTGAAGCAAGAGGCACTCCATATCTTCTTTAATAGGCATTTCCGAGAAAGGTTTTAACCTATGCCCATTGACCTTGAATGTGTGGTCTTTTATCTCGACTTCAGCATGAGGAAATACCTTCATCATGATAAAAGGACCAGTTGACCTAGACCTAAGCTTTTTTGAAAAATAGGTGAAGTTTAGAGTCATATAGAAAAGCTTTTAGCCCTGGAGAGAACTCCTTTCTGTTGATGCATTTGTCATAGAGAACTTTCACTCTCTCGTTTCTTAACCGCATGTTCTCATATGTCTCCCTCTTTATCTTTTTTAGTTCATTCAAAATCAACCTCTTATCTTCAACGGCAACGTTCAAATCAAAATTGAAGTGTCTAATTGGCCACTAAGTTTGATGCTGATGCTCAATGAGTAAATGGCGAGGACAACCATAGACTATAGTATAAGGCGATAGGCCTAAGGCAGTCTCAAAAGCTGTCCAGTAGGCCCATAAAGCATCAATCAATTTATCCACCAAAATCTTCCTAGTTTTGGTCATAATTTCTTCTAAGATTTGCTTGATTTGTCGATTACACATTTTTACTTGACCATTTATTTGACGGTGATATAGGGTAGCAAGTCGATGCATGATCAGAATACTTTCTTAACAAGGCATCAAAGGACTTATTGTCAAAATGGATCCTTTGGCCACTTATGATAGTAGGAGGCATCTCATAATAAGCAAAGATGTTCTCCCATAGGAATCTAATAACCCCGATAGTCTTATTTGTTCTTGTAATAACTCGACCCTAACCTATATTTATTTATTTAAATCATATTTATTTATTGAATTTTATTTAACTAATCATGTTTTCAATCACTCATGGTCGTTGGTTTAACCAAATCATCTCTATTAATTTAATTACACCCAATTTATTTATTTAGCAAATTACAATTTTGGGTCCCACTTTACACTTTGGGTTTCAATTATCATAAAATTTCAGGTGAATCGATAGTAGGTCTCGATAATTATAATTTAAGAATTCATTAATAATAATAATAATAATAATAATAATAATAATAATAATAATAATAATAATATTATTATTATTATTATTTATAACCTCGTAAAAATTTAATTTCGAGTTACGAAAATTCAATTGTACACGATTTACTTCCCTTCTCGGGCCCAAACCGTATAAACCAATCATAATCCGACAAACTTGCCCATTTAACATAGCTAACCAACCATGGTTAAAGCCTAACTATAGTTAGGTAAAAGCTATTTTTGGGAGATAAAAACTCAGCCAAGTATTTTGTCATTTACTCATAGCCAAGTGATTACACACACATTTCTCTCTTCTTACCTACTACACAGCTAGCCACCCAGTAGCCCAACTCTAGCCATTTTCAGCCAACTTCTAGACACCAGTCAACCAACCCCGGGCTACCAAGACAACCACCAGCCATCCCCACACTCCCCTCAAGCATCAAACATCATTTTCACCCACTTATCTTCAAACAAAGTGAGTAATCTTAAACTTGATCTTGTTGGTTTTGCTTTTTTACTTTAGTTTTGATTCTTGTTTTGGTGTTTGTGATCTTTGATCATGATGTTTTGATAAGAAATAAGAGTTATTTTGGTGTTGAACATGGTGGAGTTGAGGTTGGATCATGCTAGGGTTAGGGTTAATCCTTAATTATGCAAGCTCAATGTTAAAGTGTTATTTTGATTGATTTATCTTTGATTTGGTCATCTTCTAATCTATTGGTGTTTATAATGATATTTTTGGTGATTTGAAATGAGTTCGAATGAGTCCAAGTTGTCCATAAACTAGGCTTTTGGCAAGTAATGTATGGTTTGGATTAAATTAGCATTAAGCTTGATTTATGTGTCTATTTGATTGAAAAATGATCTTTATTGGATATGATTATGAATTGAAATTGAGCGTGGTGGCTTTTTTGATGTTGGGATCGATCAAAGATTGTTTACATGCTTTTAAGGAATGATTTAAGTTGAGGATTTGTGTAAAAAGAGGGGGAAAAGCTAAAACAGTGAGGGTTGAAAATTTCAGAAAATAGTGCATAGTTTGGGATTAAATTAGAAATGCTCGGCCCATTGAAAAATTATGATGTTTGGTGGGTAGGTATTTCAGTTTGTTAGCTTTGAAATTCCTTTTGAATCGCCTTAATTTAAGGTCTGTGTAAAACATTATGGTCGTTTTACCAAAACTATGATGAATGGACCAAAACTCACATACTTTTGTTCTGACCTCATTTTGGGAATCCTATTATGGGAATAAAGCTTGGTATTCTAAATGAAAGTTTTTTGAGACTTCTTAATCTTTCCATATTAGGATTTTATGTCGCTATTTGAGGTCAAGAGTGAAAGTCATGAAATTGTGAAATAAATTGACCTGCTTTGGTGCAATTGGGTTGTTATTGTAATTTCTGTGCAGTGTATACTTAGAGAAAAATTCTAAAAATTTTACTGTATATTGTCCATATTATTTTTATGTTTCCTATAATATTTCATGAATTTTGGTTTAGTATTTGAAGTTTGGTGATTTTTAAAAGCATTTTGAGTAATTGTGTAAAGAGCAATAATAAAGATTGAGTGAGATTGATCATGCACTCATTTTGTGTATTTTGGACCAAGTAAGGTCATTTCAGGGGAAAATGAATATTCATGGACATTCATGGAGCTTTTATCTTTATTAATGAGAAAGAAGAAGACAAGTATGCAATTTGGGGGCTTAATTATGAGTTTTGAATCACTTATTGATATTACAAAGAATGCACCAAGTTTGGGGAGTTTAATAACTTCTATGGTTTTCAACAATGTATTTGGGGTGAAAACCTATATTAAACGAACTTGTGAATTAAATATGGAAAGTGGGGAGAATTTTGAATCAGAAACCAAATTTATCAGATCAAGTCATTGTAGTTTATGCTATTTTGAACCAATATATATGATATATCTCTCTTCGCCTCAAACCTCTATTACTT
>NCQV01156197.1:0-10275 GCA_002740545.1 Lophocereus schottii
TCAAGCACCTCTCGCAAGACATGTGGTAGCAAGTACAACTGTATGGCCGAAAGTGCCTTCGACTCCAGTTCCTCCCATTCCTCGTCCATCAACGATCCACGCCTCTTCTTTTGATCTGCTACCCATTGATCCTCTGTCATCTTTTCGGGTTTCACGTGAGGTCCCTTCAGAACTTTGCACAACCCATGTTGGATGAGAACAGCTCTCATTTGCACCTTTCAGAGATTAAAGCTAATCTCCCCATCGAATTTCTGAATATCTACCCTCATGATAGAAGACATCATGAACTATAGTTCTGATACCATCTGTAATGTCCCGACCCCTCTCGGTCGCAGGTCTTACCAATAACGGCTTCGAGGATCGTCGACTGGCCCCACAAATCACCACAAGCCTTTTCGGCGTGCTTCGTCCTCGCTCACACGCTGCCTGGGAAACTTCCCAGGAGATCATCCATCTCAAGATTGCTCCCCAGCAAGCACGCTTAACTGTGAAATTCTTAAGAGTGGACTTCCCGAAAAGAAAGGTGCACGTTTGGTGATATAAGTAGTTACTTCGATCCTTTTAACCTACACTCGGGGTGTTACAATCACCCCCACTTGAAGTGCACAACATCCTCGTTGTGCTTCACTAACCAACTGACTTACGAGTCCTCTTGACCGACGGTCCACACGCAGTATCTTTGCCCCGCTATGTGACTACCCATGGGCTCTTCATCCACCGGCGCAGCTCATGTTCACGGGTTGGCTCTAATACCACTTGTTAGGAAAAATATTAGAACAACAACAATAGCGGAAGCGATAGGATGAGTTAGAGATTCAGAAATTCAAGTGATGAACAGAAACAGAAATAAGAAGACAAGAGATTTAACGTGGAAAATCTAATGCAGGAAAAACCACGGACGGCGACAGCACCAAAACAATCCACTATGAGTAGGAAGAATACAATACGATCACAATCACAACAGTGATTTGATCTAAGAGTATAATTACAACATCTCTATTGTTATCTCTCACAAAGTACTTCTACCTCTCAATGTATTTATGAGTACTGAAGTTATTTAGATCCTAAGCTTGACCCTCCTTATATAGGGTCTGAAAAGTAGGGTTTTTCCCCTTAGGGTGAAACCCTAGCCGCCAGGATGAAACTCCCTCGGACAGAAACCCTAACCGCCTAACAGAAGAGGCGGAGAAACGACGCGGGGCACGACCGTGCACGGTCACCCAGTGCCACTTGGCACGACTGTGCCACACCCCTGTGCTGTTTTTCTGCCCTCTTCGGCTTGGCGCTCCTTCATCTTGACACGTCCGTGTTTGTGTAGCATGGTCCCACCGTGTCGGTACTTGGATTTTGGGCCACGAAACCCAACACATATTAATAATATGCAACTGTATATACTTAAAAATTCTTGCATTTTAAACATATGACATTGCATAGGATATTTGGCACTAACCTCTCTCGAGGTTTGAGGCATTTATTAATATGATCTTGATGTTTTAGAGTTTAATTTTACCACCCTTGAAATTTTGGTTTTGCATTATAAAACATCACTCCAACGAATATGTGAAGAATATAAAGTGATTGACTGATCTGACAAGATGCACACTCTCTCTTTTGAGGGGCTAAAAGAATGAGTGAGAGCAAGATATAGAAGCAAATAGGGTGAGAGTCCAAGTGAGAGCAAGGATATGAGAAAGAGTAATTAGTACCCATCCTTTCACCAAAAGAGTAAAAGTATGCCGAAAGCATTATAAGAGGGGTAAATCTGTCATTCATTTCTTATTTTTCATATATTCATCAAAGTAATGTATTAGTAATACAATGTTAAAATTTCAAGAGTGGTAAAACTTAATACCATAATATCGAGATCACATTAATTAATGCTTGAAACCTCAAAAAGGGTCAATGCAGAATACTATAGTGCATACCATTATAAAGTTGTTACATTACATCGATCAAAATGCTGTCAAACTTTATTTTGGTGTATAAACAGTAAATAAGCTAATAATACGGTACACAAACATTCAATTTCAAAGTTAGTAGTATTATCATCCAATACCCCAAAGTGCAATATACTATCGTCCAAAAATCCTAAATGAAATTACGAAAAAAATAAAAGGAAGGAATTTTAATTATATTTTTTGATCCCATTAAAATAAATGAAGTCATTGCCAAATTAAATGTAGCCATAATAAAGTAAATTGCAAGAAAGTGACTTTTCATAGAATAAATTAAAGAAAATCTATGCAAATGATGTCTAAATAAAAACAAATTAATTAATTAGCCTTAATTTATTTTTTAACGAGCATAAACGATTTTTAAGGTGAAAATAAATATAAATTAGAAAACAAAGCACAAGGGCATGCTTTGCGCATGGAGTCAAACCCATGAACTTACAAGTGCAAGTATCATGTTCCCATCACTGCAATACCAGATGCGTTCTGCTCCATTAGCGCCACTAATCATAATTAATCAATATAAAAGGCTTAGCTTGTATGTGTCCGCCTAATTGCACCGCCTAATTGCACCTAATAATTTGTAAAAAATCAAGGATTTAGATTGAAAGTTCTCATCCTCACTATAATGCCTACTTGACTTGATATTTTCCTTTATATATACTCGCATCTTATTTTACCGTTATCGTCTCCTCCTAGTTATCTGGCAACAAATAACATGAAATATAAAGGACGTGTATATTTTGTGCCCAGAGAATTGAAGCTATCTGAGCCTTCTACTTCGTACGTATTGAATCCTAGTTATTTCTAAACTTAGGATAACACAGACTGGTTTACTGGAACAAGAATCCAATTTGGAAATTTCTATTATATTGGTGGCACTCAATGTTCCTTCGTTGTCTTTTGATTAACAGCCTCTGATTTGCAAACTACAAACGAAAGAAGGCTAAATTCATCATCAAACTTAACCTATCATTTCCACAACAAATTAAAAGCTCCATCTCCCTATGCACCGAGTTTTTCAATTGTCGCCTACGTAATCTGACTCTTGCAATTTTCGTGAAGAAGTTTATCTAAAAAAATGTCAGGCGATACTAATGATGCAGAGAGGAAAAAGAGGAGAATAGCAGTGTTAGCGGTCTCAACCTTAATGTTGATGTCGATGGTGGCAGCCGTAGCTGTTGGTGTGACTATAGGAAAGAGAAGAAGGGTAATTAATGATCATGCCCCTGGTGGTGGTGACGGCGGCCATGGTGGTCATCATAGCAAAGTTGAAGCTTCCCATAAGGCTGTCAAGTCTATCTGCCACCCCACTGACTATCGAAGAATGTGCAAGCGGACCCTCTCCCGTACCAACAGCACGGACCCTAGGGAGCTAATCCAGACCGCTTTTCAGGCAGCAATTCAAAATATAGAAGAAGTCATGAAAAATTCTAGCTCCTTAAAACCGCCGAAAAATGCTACGAGGACCACTTGGGCACTGGAGACTTGCAAAGAGGTCATGGAGTACGCCCTCGGTGACCTCCATAGGGCAAATGACCAAATGGGTGAGTTTGACCCTGGGAAGCTCGATGAGTACGTGGAGAACATGAGGGTTTGGCTTAGTGGTGCCATCAACTTCCAAGAAACTTGCATCGATGCCTTCGAAAATACAACAGGGAACATTGGTGACCAGATGAAGCAGTCATTGAACGACTCTCAGGAACTTACTAGCAATGGCTTGGCCATGGCCACGCAGCTTGTCAACTTTCTTAGATCAATGAACATTCCTGGCTTGGGCGACATTAAACGACTCCTTTCTGAAGAACAGGGTAATTCTAAAGAACATGCTAAATCTGGGGAACATGGTAGTTCTGGAGAACATGATAAATCTGGAGAACATGGTAATTCTGGAGAACATGGTAAATCTGAAGAACATAGCAATTCTGGAGAACATGCAAAATCAGAAGAACATGGTAAGTTAGGGTCATAGGTTGTACTTGTTTCTCCTGTGGTTACATGTCTGGGCTAAAATAACAATAACGAGAAGAAGAGAACTTGTACATGGTCTAGGTCATGTTAATTTTTAAGAATTCCTTAAAGAAAGAAAAAGATTAAAGAAAAAGGAAAACCTTAATCTAAGCCAAATAAGACTAACAAGTTCTTCACGCCTTCATCTGAGACATCCAGCAATAGATCTAGTCTAGAAAGAATATTTATCTTCGATGTGATAAATCCCTATTTATACCCTATTTTATAGGAAAGAATCTTCAAACAGAGATAGGAAAGAATAATCAAACAAAGAGGCTTCCACCTTGGGTGGATGTGAAGGAGCGAAAGCTAATGAGACTTCCAGGATCACTAGTGGATGCTGATGTTATAGTGGCGAAAGATGGTAGCGGCAAGTACAAGACAATTGCCAAGGCTTTGAAAGATGCTCCCATTATTGATCCAAACAAGCTAGCGGCGACTGCACCTAACAAGACCTTTGTGATCTACATAAAGGAAGGAGTGTACGAAGAAGAAGTTCGAGTAGAGAGAAACATGACTCATGTCATGTTTGTCGGTGATGGACCCACCAAAACCAAAATCACGGGCAATAGGAGCTTTGCCGATGGCTTTGTCACCTACAAAACAGCTACTGTTTGTAAGAGAACTTGCCCACTCATTCTCTAATGTTAACAATCAACTGATATGAGTTTGTCTGTATTATGACATTCATTTAAACTATTGCAGCCATAATGGGGAGTAATTTCATAGCAAAGGACATCGGTTTCGAGAACTCAGCTGGTCCAGAGAAAGGCCAAGCCGTGGCCCTTATGGTCCAATCTGACATGTCCATCTTTTACAACTGTCAAATCGACGGCCATAGAGCAACCCTAAATGCCCATAGCTACCGCCAGTTCTATCGCGATTGCACCATTTCGGGCACCGTGGATTTTATCTTTGGTGATGCTGCAGCCGTCTTTCAACACTGCAAGTTGGTCACTCGCAAGCCCGAAGAGGGTCAAGAATGTTCCATCACAGCGCAGGAGAGAACTGTCCACAAAGAGGCTACAGGCTCAATTTTCCACAACTGCACCATTGGAGCTGACCCATTGGTTCAGCCCAAGTGCAAGGCCTACTTGGGACGCCCTGCTAAGAAGTTCTCCAAGGTCGTTGTATTGCAGTCTTTACTCGACGGCTCTATTGCACCTGAGGGGTGGATGCCTTGGATGGGGAATTTCAGCCAAGACACATGTACTTTTGTTGAGTATGAGAATCGAGGACCTGGTGCTGTGCCAACCGATCGAGTCAAGTGGCCGGGCATTAAGAAGATTCCAATACAGGAGGCGGTCGAACTTGCTCCGGGTAAATTTCTTGGGGGTGACCATTGGATTGCTCCCACTCTAGTGCCTTACACGTCTGGGTTGATGCATGTATAGAGACTTAAAAATCTATGATTTTAGAACCAGGACATCTTGGGTCCTCTTAATTGATGAGTGTGTAGCTGATGGAGTTGTTTTAATTAATACATCACAGTGGCGAAGTCAGGAATTTAGGGAAGGGGTGTTGGAAATAAAATGGTAATTGTGATTAAGTGATATCGTTTCCACTTTCTTTATTTAATACTGAGTGTCGAGTTTAGAACTTGAAGGGAATGATAGTTCTTTAGTATTTCTTTGTATTTTGAGTTAGAATTCAAATTAACCCACAAATTAAATACCTGCGAAATTAAAATTGACAAATTAAACTCATAAATTAAAGCTGAAAAAGTAATTTAATCTCAAGTGAAAGGATTAATCAACAAGTTGAAGTATTGAGGTCAATTAAAGTGTTATCTTTTTGAAATATTTTTATACTTTCACCCAAAATTGAAATTAAATCCACAAATTAAACAAATTTAGAATTAAAATTGACAAATTAAACTTATCAATAAACTAAAAACCAAATTAATTTGTAGATTAAGAATTGAATAATAAATTAAATTAAATTAAAATATTAAACTATAATTAATAGACTTTGAACTCTAAATGGGGAGATACTACTAACCAAAAAAAAGGAAAAAGAAATGCTGCTAATTGGGAAAAATAAAGAAAAAATTCAACAACTAACTCTAGCATTATTCGAACTCGTGAAGTCCTCGAGCATAAAACGACAAAGTAAACACGCCAACCGCTCGACCACTTGCATTCTTATTAAAGGTGTTTGCCACAATTTTAATTTATATACTATTTTGGTTAATTTCAGCATACTATTCTTCCCTTTTTGGCGAGGGAAGGGGGTCAGCTAACCCCACTGACCCCACGCTCCCTCCGCCACTGATACATCAGGTAGTAGTCTCCTAATTAATTTCTTCCACTTATGCTTAGTATGTTTGGATTGAGGTTATAAGAGGGGAAGGGATCGAGGGGAAAAGGGGCGGAGGGAATGAGGTTAATTAACCCATCTTCCTCTTGTTTGGGAAAAAAAGAAAAGGGAAGAGAGGGAAAACCTTTCACCTTCATTAATTCAATTTTATTCCACTCCATTCCCCCTAACTCCCATTCTCCTTTACTTTAAATCCAAACGAGGTAAACCTGTTTGCCTCCCTCTCCTTTCCCCTCGCCTCTTTTTCCCTTCCCTCCATTAACTTCTCCTTCCTTCCCCCTCTCATATCCAAACAATGTGTAAAAGCTTATTAGTTCTTGATAGAGATGATACAACTACAATGACAAAAACAATCAGCATGCATTGTTCAAAATTTAGAAGAAAGTGAAGGAAATATGAAATGATAAACATGTAGAAATCATTTCAAGAATTGAGACACATTAGTAAAGAAGCATTAATAAAGAATACAAGTGATGACAAAATTATGAATTTCCAAATTGTTAGCATGTTTTGCTCAAAATTATTTGATCTAACTACAAAGAAATGTTAATGAAGTATATAATGCGACATGATAAAAAAAATTATGGAAAAGTAGCTTCGATTCATAGTCAAGCTAAAAATTATTTGTCCAACATAGAGGACTACAGAAGGGAATGTAGGGAGACAAATTATTTGCGCTCAAGCAGAGGTGTGAGGCTCCCTGCATCTGCTAGGCAGTGAGTCTCAAAATGGGTTCCTGATTATTCCTTCATGAATCCTCCCAATGTCGACAAGCCTGACTACCAGTGCCCTAAACTCAAAACAATCTAAGAAGCAATAACAAAAGTGAAAATGAAAAAGCATAATCCTACTTAGATTCTTCATGCTGCCTTTTCTGATGAGAGTTCTACGTTCTTGGTGGCGTAGCTACCTAAAGCTTCGTCAGGAATGTACCTTCCCCAGAACCAATGTGCCTTCCATACTGCGTACATCTCTTCAATAGGGACTCCTTTGGTCTCTGGTAAGAAGAAATATATGACAGTGGTCATAATAACCACAAAGGAACTGAAGAAGAGGAAGAGGCCAAACTTCATTGTGCAAAGCATTGTTAAAAAGCATTGTGCGATGATGAAGGTGAAGGTCATGTTGAACATCACTGTCATGGCTTGCCCTGCAGATCGAGTCTCAAGAGGGAATATCTCACTAGGCACCAACCAACCCAAGGGACCCCACGACCATGCGAATGCCGCCACGTAGGCACAAATTAAGAATAGAACAAAGTCAGCCATGGGTTTTGAGAATTGCCCTTGTCCAGAAACTCCATACGTCTTCCCAATGAAAACTGCTATTAGAATCTGGCAAATTAGCATTTGAATACCGCCTTCGAGGAACAAAGCTCTTCTTCCAACCCTATCAACAAAAACAATCGAAACAACTGTGGCTAAAACATTAACACTACCACTGATAACCGCTGACATGAGGGAGGCCTCGTCACCAAATCCAAGGGTCTTAAATAGGACAGGAGCATAAAACATGATGACATTGATACCAGTGAGCTGTTGGAAAGAAGGGATGAGGATGGAAAAAATAAGTTGAGGTCGGTTCTTGGGTAGTGTAATGTTTTTCCATGCATTGTCAACCTTCTTAGATTCTTCACTGGCCTCAATAAGGTCTTGGAACTCCTCATCCACATTTTCAGTGCCTCGAATCTTTTGTAGTATCCTTCTTGCCTCTTGCTGTTGACCCCTATCAATAAGGGAGTTTGGGGAGTCGGGAAGGACTATGCCTCCTAGGGTCACCAGTGCTGCTGGTATAGCTGCAAGCCCCAAAGATAGCCTCCATCCAAGGTGGCCTTGCATCTTTGCTGTTCCATAGTTGATAAGGTTAGCAGCAAGTATTCCAATAGTTGTGGCCATTTGGAAACCAATATTCAACGCTCCTCTTAGTTTTGGCGGTGCCATCTCCGACAGGTAGACGGGAACAGACTGCATATGTATGTATGTAACCATTTTTAGTTTTAATTTGTACATAAGAAAAAAGTTTATCAAAAATAAAATGTGTTCACCATTAGTTGGCTTTTACCTGATTACAGAATCCAACTCCTATACCAAGAAAGACACGGCCAATAATGAGCATTGCAATGTTTTGGGCAAACCCATTCAGGATAGATCCTCCAAGAAAGGTTAGTCCTCCAATGAACATTGACACCTTCCTTCCAAGGGCCCTAGTGACTACGGAGGCACAAAACGAAGCTACCAAAGCAGCAAGATAGAGAGATGACGTAAAGAGTTGTAGCAATTGGCTATCGAACTTGCAATATGCGCTATCGTCTGCTTTACGGGATGTCTCCTTGTGATACACCGTAGGAAAGAACCTTTTTAAAAATATATCCATTGAAGTCACCCCTCCTGCATGCCCATCAAATTCAGTCACATGGTAGTTAGCTAGTTCGTCTTCGTTTTATAGACGCATACGTCAGTTATAGCTGCATGTTTGAAATGCTAATCTTTTCTCTTTATAACCATGAGCTCAGCTGAAGAAACTCATAGAAATCCTTGCACTCATGGAACCACTTTTGTGAGTGACGGTTTGGACGCGAAATAACAGAATAAATCAGGCAAAGAAACCCCCCCCCAAAAAAAAAGCCCTTTATTGGTTAATTGAGTAATGAAAAAGTATAAAAAGAAATTAGAACAACCTGAAATTCCAATGTCATAACCAAAGATGAGCCCACCGGAGGCTCCGAGCACACAAGCGAAAATCACAAAGAGAGTGACACCACCCTCATAGTTCTTCACTTTTCCGGCGTCGACCACATGTCCCCCTGCCATTGTTCACTGGCAGTATGTTAATCCTTTGCCTTTTTCTTGTCCCTTTTTCAGTCAAAACCTTTTTTAGGAGCTACTTTCTAGGTACCCAAGATTACTGACATAACCACAAGGATAGCCAGAAGTCTTTGTTCTTCTCAATTATACAGTTGTTCACTGGCTATATGTTCAATGTATTTAGTAGTTTTTGTTGAATGTTGGATACAGCAAAAGAGAGGATGTCATATAGTGATTGAAGGGGCCTTTTTTGGCAATCTTGGCCCTAGATAAATGGAATAGTGTGGATCGCCACTTATTCTGAGAAGGGAATGAGCAGAACAATTCTTCTCTTTGAGTTTCTAGAGCCGTGACCTTTGCAATTTGCATCTACTTTGGCTACCATATCACGAAAAAAAGGGGCTTAGGTTTACCTTTTCCTGTCGTGTTTCCTTTTTTTTTTACTTCCTTTCTGTACATATTTCTTTTTATCTGCAGTTTTTCTTTTTTTGGGGGGATAACCAAGGTACGTATGGGTAGTAGCAGAGCCGGGAATTAAACCTTGTGGTGTGGAAGTCTACTATATAATATATAGTGTTAGTTTAATTTGCGATATAACCTTTTGATATTTTTTCTCGCTTATTTTTTTTAAGACACTACATAGCCATAATATTAGATTAAACCTATGAGGAATCCTAAATTCACCAAATTTCTTTTCAAATTCATAAGTTCCCTTTTGAAATTCACAAGTTGATTAAATTCTACTCTTATTTGTCAAATTCCTCTATCTATATGCCAAAATTTATTCGTAAATTCGACCAACATCATTCAAATATGATTTCTTAAAATTTTACATTCAAAGACCAATTCATTAATGCACTGATTCGTTAAGGTCATGCTGTACTAGAGATAATGCAAAATAATAAAAAAATTTTAAAAAGTCTTGACGTGTGAGCATTAGGTGGTGCAATGGTGTAGCTTTAGGAATCTTTATATAACAAATGCTTGAATGGATAAAGTGCTCACAATTGAGAAATTCTCAAATACTGCATGGAGAGTGATTTGTGAAGTTTCAGTAGATAGCAACCGTGGATTTAAACTCAATAGTGAATTTTGGTCTTTCAATTATTTTACATTATTTTAAATTTTAACACAATTAGAAATTAATTTAATTTTAAATTTTAAAATTCATAAAAATTCACAAGTCTCAC
>NCQV01156199.1:0-16924 GCA_002740545.1 Lophocereus schottii
ACCTCTGTGAGGGTGTTTGTTATTTACAACGCAAAAATCAGGCACCACAATTCACCCCCCTCTTGTAGCTGTATACTCACGAATTCAACAGGTGGGTTAAAGTTGGTTGAAGTGGGTTGAAGTAGGTTGAAGTAGGTTCAAGTGGGTTGAAGTTGGTATTTTTTTTTTCAGGTGGGTTAAAGTAGGTTGAAGTAGGTTGAGGTTGGTAAATGTGGATTGACCCACGAAAAGAACAGAGCTTAAGTAGGATGTCGGTTATTTCACCATTTAAGATACACTTCTACATTTGCAGGTGGATGCACTATTTTCGAACCTACAGGGGTACGAACTTAATTATTGCATTAGTTAATCTACAAACAGGCATCAAATACTTCCGTACCATCGTTGACAAAATGGCCAGCGGAAGGAGCTTCTCATCCCCACTATCTAAGTCATCATCTTCCCTTTGGAAGTCTCCCTCCCTGAACTAGCTCCTTCAGTACTCCTTCCTTCTTCCTTTCATGTTGTTCCTACAACCATTACCATGTTACAATTACAAATATTTTATACAAGAAAATCAATATATCTCATCATGCTTGACAACATTAACTCACAACCAATTACAATTTATGCATATACCTAGATGCATGCAAATTGCACCTCACCTTGCCCCTCTTCTACCACCTTACTAAAGTTGCCAATGTCCTCTCCAAATTGTTCATGGACAGTTTCTTATTCCTTGGATGCCACTGCAACTTGTTTCTTCGATCTCTTACGAGACTTGTACACCTTTGTGCATTTATGTTTGTCCTTCCCCACGGCCTTTTCCGGGTTTAGATAAGCAGAGGACTGCAATGCAGATGGGTTCCTCTGATGAGGAACTCTCCTAGATGGGTTCCACTAACGAGGAACTCTCCTAGTCTTTCTTGTAATTGTTGAGTCCCTCGTTTAGAACCCTTATCTGCCTTTGTCTTTGCTATCTCTCCTCCATCATTTGCTGCCTTCATATACACCGCAGGTGATGCTAACACAAGTGCTTGGTGGCACATTTGCGTGACTCAGTATCCTCACCGGTAGTGTAATCAACATCCACTTCATTGTCCGCCACACTGAACTGTAAATTAGTATCCTCTAAGGACGCATCCACACCCTCGAATGGCCCATGCGCTTGTCTCACCTCAGTAGAATGCACCTTAGGCGATAGTGAGCGCACAACAGTGTCGTCCCCTCTATGATGCAATGGTGTACTCCTTTTCCCAGGCTCCACCACACTCACGACTCCTACTATCAGTTGTTCTCGTCCGTCCTCCGGTCTCTCATCCTTCTTCTCAAATAAAGCCTTCAGCTTAGCCAACTCCTCCTTTGTGGCCACGTGTGCTTATTTCTCCTTCATAGTGCGTTTCTTACTCTTTTTAGTTACACTTCCATGGTTATAATTCCCTGCAACATTGAACGCAAGCTATAAGCACATCACACACAGTCACACACATAGACTTGAACACGCTACTCAGTGGTAATGTCAAATCGTTCCTCCTACCAAAATTTAATTGATTCGTAACTTTTGCCAATACTAACAACCGGATATAGGAACCAAATATGGATTCAGTATCTCATTTCAACTCCAACGCATACATAGTGTACTTATAAATTTATGCGGGTCTTACCTCCACATCCTCCACATAACCATGAATCCATGGTACTCATCTGAATGAAGGAAAGCCCTCACAATAGCTTACGCTCTCTCCTCTTCCCTCACCTCAAGGACTGGGTATGTCTATTCCATAGACAATTCACGTAATTAAACAACTACATAAGCTCTTATTGCAGTACGCACGACCTCATTACAAGTCAACCAACCTAGCTCTCCTGAATGCCGACAACCATCTCCCTTGCATCATGCTTTTTCCCTTTCTACAAGTGCACCCAACTTGAAATTCGTGGCGGGCACTTGTCATCTGCAAATAAGTAAATGTTGGTGTGCTTATAAAACCACACCTATAATTTATCAATGAAAATGTCATAATTCTAGCACACACACAACATGATACTCAGAAACATTAACACAGTTAGGTACCTTCATTTGCTTACATGTAATATCATTGCAAAGCCATTAATTTACAAATTTCTAGTGTTGCGCATCTTCTCCTTCATTTCCTATATCGCCTCCACCAGGAACATCCAAGTCGCCTCTGACGAATTGTTCTCACCCATACCCCTCACATCCTCCACCATGGATATCAAATCCTACGCCACACCTCCAGTACATCTAAGGAATAGCAACCTACTAACAAACAACAACGCATATAGCTTGGTGAACATTCCCACCGCCTCACTTGTATTATTCAACCTGCACAGTTACCGAGACGTAGTTCCTATATATGCGCATATCTTTCACCGTTGTCCTTCGCCTCTCCCGCTCACAGGAAACATGATCAGTCATTGCTCCCTTCAACAGTTCCTCAACCTTGCCAGTAACCTTAGTACGCTCAAACAAAACAGACTTCCCACGTGCAGGAAGCCTCGTAATCAACACTACATCATATACTCAGAAAGGTATCTCGGTATCTCCCTCCACCCAAGCTTCAAGGACTTCATGTCTCAGTTCCAACATTCAGTGAGGGCCCGCACAAGGTGTCGGTCCATAACAAATTGGTATGTACTCAAGCACCGGACTCTAACACAATTTCTCGAATAGTCATCATCCAACTTATCATTTAGGGCACACACTGCTTCCAGTGTGCAGCGATGTCTAATAACAACATACACACTAGCCTCTCCCACCTTTTCACGTCCCTCAAGTACGACTGCCTTCCTCTTATCTCTCCGCACCTCCGCTTCCTTCCCTTTCTGTCTCGCATCTGCTCTACCTACATCCTTCTGCAGCCTCACTTCTCGGCTGCCTTTGTCATGCCTATTCTTTTATCGCATCTCCCCCCCCCCAAACTTCCTACTGCTGCTTGTACTAGCCTCCTCCTTTAAAGACACTACCAAACTCCTTGTACCACTGTCACCCTCTTCATTCGCATTACCAAATTCAGCTTCGTCAGTCTTGCTGTGTGAGTTACCCTAACCCATGTGAGTCGCTTCCACGATAGGGCTTCGGTATCATTTGCGTACTCTACAAACTCCATTATAAACACCTGCATCACATAATCGCAACAAACACATTACATACCACATTAAATTACTTCACACGAACATTCCTTGCCCCCATTATTCACCTAACAACAAATGAGATTTACATACAAGAAGCTTCCATCCCTTTACCAAATTATTCCACCATGTTTACCATGGTATACATTTACTTCATCATAGGTTCACAACATAAACAACGCATCACTCAACTGTGGACCTCACAGACAATATACTATTTTAAGCAATATCTTCACTTTCCACTTGTAACCATCCCTCCATTTACCGAATGAGTCCATCATGTCTACTATGGCTTGTAGTTAGTTCAACGCGACGTTACCAACTGCATCCCGTACATTACCATGCCTACAATCTACACAACCTTTACATGTGCACCCTTTTCACACTTTAATTATCAACATTTATATACCTCACCTGTTGAGTCCAGCATCACTACTATGGTTCACACTGACTGCAACATAGGTCAACAATTGAACCCGTAACATGTAATGCCTACGTTAAACCAACTTTCAAATGGGCATCTCATTAACAGTCTATTTAGCAGCCACATAAGTACTACATAAGCACCTTCCACTTACAACAGTAATAAACTTGGGAAGCGATTTGTCCCTCTACGTTTACATTGTGAGTCCATCAAGTTTACCATGGTACACCCTAGCTATACTCTAGGTATGCATCTGACTCCCTTACATTGATAGCCTACATTAACCAACTTTCTAATATGCTCCTTTTACCTGCATGTACTTCGGGTAGGGTTTCTCTAACATTAACATCCCTATGTTTACCTATTAAGTCCATCATATTTAACATGGTATTACTCACTGCAACACAGTTAAACCAGTAAATCCCTTATAGTTACTACATATGTTTACCAACATAAGTAATGTGATGGTCATTCACACTAAAATCAAAGGAATAACTTTCACTTTTACCTTTACATACTTATAGAGGGGTTTTTCTAACAATATCATCCCTGCATTTTCATATTAATTCCCACATTCCACCATGGTACCACTTAATAACAAATTCAGGTTAACACCTGAATCACACACTTATTTACAACTTAGTGTACCTAAACAGTCCATCTAGTACACCTGGGTATACCTATAGTCGTATTTAGGTTGACAACAACACATCTTGTTCACCACATGCATATTAACCCTAGGTATACCTATAATTGTATCTAGGTAAACACGGTTCTCTTCCTGGAACCGCTATAGTTCATTAAAATTTTCGCATACTCAACACGCCATTTCATCATGTACATCTCTTCACCACTACAATTGCCAATTTTTCTACCAATTTATTAGAATTGTTTCACACCGCTACATTTTGTTGTTCCCATTCTTTTCCATTTCACACACATTCGGAAGGAGCAACATGCAATCGGCTACATTAACTACATCTGATTCCAACTATAACAGGATCATTCCTGACAATTACAAAAACTATGAATTTCGGGGTGGAATTTGTACTTACCTGTTGGCTCTTGTGCTCATAAAGACGGTAACCAACTGCGCCACCTCCTTCAACGTTTGCTTGCCAAATTGCTCGATTTCATCCCACTCTTTTTGAAATTACAGAGTTTGGGTTCTCCACAACACCGCCACTATCAGCAATGTCGTCGATGACCGCAATCTAATCTCGTCCTCCTCCACTACTGCTCTTTCACTTTTCCACCCTCTCTATCTCTTCCCTCACCTCCCTCTTCCTTGCATGTGTAACTTCTACCAAGGTTGCCCTACCCAACCGTTTTGTTTTTTTCCCCTCATTCTCAAGATAAGTCGTTAAGGGTATTGTTGTCATTTCACTTGTCTTTTCAATTTCAGCCCTTCAATTTTCCCCCCAAAACCAACACTCATTTGTTGTTAAAAAAAAGGGTTGGTTGAACCCTTGTTAATGTTTCACCTACCTGTAAATTTCCCTTTTTTTGTTTGTTTAATTATGCAAAGAAGTGGCTAAAGCGGTGTGGAGCTACGGTGACAGAATACCAAGACAATGTTTTTTCCTTGATAGATTCAAATTGTCTTTTGACTTCCATGTATATCATATATTGATGAGGGGATGTAATCAAATTTTAAGCTTATTAATGAATGGTTTTCTATTATGTAGTAAGAGTATCCATTACGTTGTATCTCCTATTGATTTTGGTGCATCAAGTTGTCTAATACGGCTGTTATCATATTGTTCAATTATCGATCCCTCTGTCAAACTAACCACTAGTAGTTATGTAACTACTAGGACCTTGCCAAGGGATTTTATCTATTTATTTTCTTTAGATATAAGTGGTCTTGCTTGCCATGGGCACTTTCAAGGCTGAAGGAGCAGCTTGCACAGTTATTCTCATGGCTAGAAATAGAGTTGCCATTAGTGCTCTTGGGGCAGAATACATTAGTTGGGACGGGTACTCTTGTGGCCACAGGTACATTTGCCATAGGTACTCTTGTGGCTACCGCATGCACTCCTGTGGCTAGTAGCGGCTAGCCGCATGAGCTGCCGTGGCTGAAATGGCTACTTTGCTACTAATCCAGTGGCTATAATTTTCACCACAACCACAGTGCATATTTTTCCGTGGGTGACTCTGTCACAGTCACTTGTGACACGGGTCCCATTTGACATATTCCCATGGCAATGTGGCCTTGCCACGAGAATTTAATGCTTGTACCACGAATCCTTCCACGGCACAAGTGACAATTTATTGTAGTGTTGACAGCTGAAGCCTGGCAAGTTGGTAAGGTAGTGGGATTGAAAGTGCATGGAGATGGCTCTGTGATGATTGAGAGGATTAAAAAGATTTTGAAGAGCTCCAAGAATTTGGAATTAAAGTCAGGAAAAGCCACACACTGAAGAATTGCCTTGGAACATTAGGTGGCACCTCACCTTTACGCCATTTATTTCTAGATTAGGAGGAACTTGAATGTGAAGTATTCAAATGGAAGTTGGAACACTGCTGGAGTAGATGTTTTTGTGCATGTCATGGCAAATTCCTGGATGATTTTTAAGGGGCCGTTTGGCGATGGATGCTAGGTTGCAAATGCAGGTCTTGGAGGTTGAAGAATATTGTTAGGTTGAAGAATATTGTTTTACATTACTTGATTCCGGAGCAAGGACTTGTGGTGGGAGGTCCTTTCAAATGTTTGCCTCGCAAACAAGGACAGCTGGTCATAGTGTGCAGGAGATCTTACCATTTGACATTACATCGTGAAAGATGTAATTTTAGGCGGGTATTCGATTTAGTGGGATGCAGCTTATCGGAGATTATTGTCGCGAAAGATACAGTTCAAGGTGAGGAGTTGTTCTAATTAGCATAATACAGTCCACAGGATACTGATTACTCAAAATTGTTAGTATTTAATTAAAATGTATAATAATTGTAATTTCTCAAAATAATATTAAAAATATTCAAACTTTTTATTATCATATATGAACATCTTGTATGGGCGGACAAAGAATCAAGTCCCACTTGGTTTTGGGTAGATAGACCCGTACATTGAAAGAAGGTTAATAGCAAGTCGGTCATTTATGGGACGGTCCGTCTAGAGTATTTTAATGGGTTGTACTAGTTTGATCGCTAATAATCTATTTAATAATTTTATATTTTATTAACTAACATATCGATGTCCAATCAGGTAAAACTTTATTAATGGGCCAACGCCAATATGAATATGACTAGCTGTTTTCCTACCATCAGCATCATAGTTCAAGACTAACTAGAACGAAAATCAAATAAAATTGAATAAAAGAAGCACAATATATTAGCTTGCAGTTATAAAATCAAAATTTTAAATTATTACAAATTAATTAATTTAAAAAATAATTAGATATATTTATTTAGCTAAGTACATAATGGTATGACTTGCATATCTTTAACGCTTGTCTTCTTTTAAATTAACTTTTTTTAAAAGATTAAATAGTTATTTCATACAATTCTATACCCATTTTAAATGTTTTTTTCATTTAAAAGTTGTGTACGATATTATTTTTAGATAATGGAGACGAAAAGATAAGGCTATTATTGCTTAATTTATAAATAGATGCAATGGTTATAAAATGTCTTTTTAAACTATCCGATAAAAATAGCTAACCCTTATTATTAAGAGAGATAAAATAACAAAAAATCTAAAACTAAGGATATAATGTTTGGGTTAAGCGGGCGAGGGCGGGTTTGGGTTCGGGTTCGGGTCAGGTTTGACCCGCAAATTTGCAGTTTTTTCGGATTAAGTTTATTTCGGGTTCGGGTCGAGAAAATCGTGTTCAAAATCTAAAATTTTCAAGCGGGTTTACGGGTCGGTCAATGGATTGGGCTGGTTAATTTATTGATTTTATGTAGTTTTTACTTCATTCTTTAGATTTATAAGAGTTAAATATCAATTTCTTTAGGAAAAGCAAGTTATTAATCTTAAGGGAAATACAATATTTTAGTTCGCTAGAATAGTCGTAGTAGTAGTGATGTCAAAGAATAATTTTATTCTCTAATGGATTGATAAAAAAGGTAACCCATCATAATATCACAACATACATTTTAAAGCAATGGAATGATATGGTCTAGTTCAACCCAAAGGCACGGTTCATCAGCTGTTGTGAATCAATTTGGAGGAAAAGGAGAAACATGAAATAAAACAAAAACCAAAAGGAAAAAGAGAGAAAAGAAAAAGGAAAAAAGGGATAAGCTTCCTAGAATTGACAGTGGACGTTACTGTAGGCAATAAAATTTATTCATGCCATACCAAAATTAAATTAAATTAATTATCTGGACCAGCCTTTTAATTAATTTAATTTGGCCCAAAAGACTCTCAAGTCAAGTCCAAAAGACTCTCAAGTCAAGCCTGAGACGAAACCCAAATAACTTCCAAATCAAGGTTCAGTCAAAACTCAACTCAAAGTCCAAATTGAGGTTCAAGAGGACTGCCAAGTCAAGTTACGACTTAAAGCCCGAACGACGTCCAAGTCAAGGCGCAGTCGAAACTAGGTCAAAGTCAAAGTCAAAGTCAAAGTCAAAGGTTAAAGTCAAACGCCAAGGCCTAAATCGAAGTCAAAGGTCAAGGCTTAAATCGACTCCTAAGTCAAACATCAAACGGGTCTCAAGTCAACATCCGATCAAAGCTCGAAGCGACTTTCAAATCAATGCTCGGCCAAATTTAGGAGACTACCAAGTTAAAGTCAAAGTCAAAGTCAAAGCAAATGAAAGTCAAAGCAATTTAGGGTGAGGCCTAATTGAAAGGTCCAAGCTCGAAACCCAAGTCAAGGCCCATCTTGACTTTCAAGGGGGAGGGGAAAGTTTTCCTATAAATAGGCACCTACCCCCCTTAATTCAGAGGCTAGAAAATCCATCCTAAAAAGAGAAAGAATCAAAGGAGCATCCTATTCATAGAGATTGTATCTATTCGTTCAAACGAATATATAAAAATTCAATTTTTGTAATTTTGTGATTACAAAATTTGGCCCTCCCAGTGGGACAATCTCTACCTCTCATTTCTCTCCCCAAAAGACAAACTTTGTGCTCCTTCAAAAATAGCATGGCCCCTATGAACGCCATCACCAAATTTTCAAGAAAATCTGTCCGATCTGTATCTCAGGGATCAATAGCTGCTACCGCTGCATCTGGTCGTGTCATGACTAGAAGTATGACAACAGCTTCTATCGTTGTCACTCGAGAGCAATCAATTGTGGCTACACTATCATAAAATCCAAAACCTTGGCTCCAAGGTATCTGATGGAGTAAATCAAATCGCTTCAAATGTGCTGAAGCAAACATCTGTTGCTGGCTTCATCTTGCCATAAACAAATTCACGTGGGATAGATGAATTCCAAACCCACATCAACCTTGCCTTCCAACCTATCAATTTTGAAGATGGTGGTTATTCGAGCAGCGATTCCTCTTTAGCATCCTCAAAGGGATCACTTTCGTCGCGTGCTGATGTTGAATCCTCTGACACTGTCATCATGACAGTTATAGTTACAGTAGCTACTAACCTCGAAGAACAACTGGTGAGCATGAAGGCTACCCTGGATAGCTCTCTAAACAGAGTATAGAAAAGGAGACCCAAATTAAACGCCAGAGCGACCAGATTACTGAGCTGATGAAGAAGCTGGAAAAGAAGTCATCTAAAGTTTCCAACCAAGGTTCAAGCACTGAAGACTATGATAAAGAGTCCAACCACAGCGAAGAACCTGACAACAAGCGCAAGGCAAAGAAGGACTGCTCTTTAGGGTCGATGTCTATTGAGCAGATTTAGAGCTTGATAGCAAATGCATGTCGCTCACTTCATTGAGACGTGCAGTAATGCTGGCACAAAGGGAGACCGACTGATGAAGCAGTTTGCTCGTACTCTAAAAGGGATTGCATTCGACTGGTACACAGACTTGGAGTCAGAGTCCATTGATAGTTGGGAATAAATGGAGCAGGAATTCGTGAATCGGTTCTGCAGCACTCAACATTTCATTAGCATGACAGAGCTAATAAACACTAGACAATGGAAGGACAAGCTAGTCCTTGACTACATTAATCGCTGGAGATTCCTTAGTCTTGAGTGAAAGGACCATCTATCAGAAGTTTTAGCTGTTGAAATGTGTGCTCAGGGCATGGAGTGGGATTTACAATATGTCTTGCAGATAAGTAAGCCGAGGACCTTCCATGAATTGGCAGCGAAAGTTCATGACATAGAGATGACAATTGCAAGTCACCGTAATAAGTCTTCGTCGTAACAAGTTTTCTGCCTCACTTGACTCTAGAAAGGACAAGGGTGATTTCCAGAAAAACGCAAGTCCTCAAAGTCCTCAAACAAAGAATCCATGGTTGGTTCAACTCGGGAACCGGTTCGAATCTCAGGAAAGCCCAAGTATGAAAACAAAAAAAGTGGGTTCGCCAAGGATACTGGAAAGAAGCGTCCTACGTTGAAGGAACTGCATGAGAAGAAATATCCCTTTCCTGACTCAAACTTGTCAAGAATGCTCGATGATCTCCTTCAAAATGGGTTATCGAGCTTCCAGAGTCAAAATACCCTGAAGAAGCTGGAAAGATTACCGACCCAAAATATTGTCGGTATTATAGGGTGATTAGTTACCCTTTTGAGAAATGCATTACGCTTAAGGAGTGTATTATGCAACTTGCCAGGAACGGAAAAATAATATTGGATTTGGATGACACCATCGAGACAAATCATATCTCCACCTAGCTGGAGTGTTCTTCAACACCCTTAGGGCAAAAGCATGCTCGATCTCAAGGAAGAGTAAACACTGAATTGATTTCCTCCCTTGCAGAGAAATTAATTACAATTTAGTTCGGAAGTTTGGAGCCTTTGGGCCAATTGAATCCAAAGGACTTATGATAGAGACTGATCTTTTTGTGGATGTCTCTAATAAAGCTGATGATGATGAAGAGGGATGGACTTATCACTCACCAGAGGCCAAGGAAGCAAAGCCAAGTGCAATCACCACCTCTATGTCGTAGGAAGAGACAAGGAAGAAAGAAGAGCTCTCGTCATTCAAAAGGTAAGAAGAGGTCCGAGAACGTCAAAAGGCATGAAATTCTGCCTATTGACCTCCTTGAGTAAAAGCCACTTGTCCCTATTATACTTGAGGAGTCCTTCCCAAAAGGCTTCTTTGAGAAAGTTACGGTTAACATGACCTCATGCTCTGAACTCGAAGAAGATAAAGGTGAAGGAAGTGACAAACAAGAGGATTCTGCTAGAGTAGCTGACAGAACCTTGACTATCCTGGAGGATTTGCCAGCTCATATGGGCTGGGAGCAAATATTTGTTTGCCTGACGAGATGCACCAATATATTGTTGTTGCTTTACAACACCCAAAACTTTACGCTGACAAAGTCAAGGATGTGGGAGGATCAACAAAAAGCACTGTTCAGTGTGCCTCTTGCAACACCACAGTCACTTTCACTGATGATGACTTGTTGTTGAGATCTAAGCCCCACAATCATCATCTGTTTGTGATTGGTTACATTAGGGAGTAGAAAGTCAGGTGCATTCTCGTGGTTGGAAGGTTAGCCGTCAACATCATGCCCAAGTCTACAAGGAATGACTTAGGCATCACAGTAGAAGAACTTTTTAAGAGCCGAGCAATGATTCAAGGCTTCAACATCGAGGGCCAGCATGCAATCGGCATGATTCGCATTGAGCTGATAATGGGAGATTTGTTGACATCCTCCATTTTCTGTGTAATCAACGCTAAGACTTCCTACAGGCTATTACTTGGGCAACCATGGCTTCATGAACATGGGATATTGGCTTTCACTTGACACCAGTGCCTTAAGTACTACTGAGATGGGGAGAAGAAAATAAATGGGGATGTCAAGCCATTCACTAAAGTTGAGTCGTATTTTGTAGATATGAGGTTTTTTGAAGAAGGTACTACACCTAAGGGAACCATGTCGTCAACCATTTCTTCCACAGGCAAAAGTGTCTCAAAGAAGACCCCTCAAGCAAGAAAAGATGATTCTCCTAAGCAACAACTTGAGAAAAAAGTAAGTAGGCAAGGCAGCACCACTTCTCGTGTTGAGCAAGTTGATAAACCGACTGCGCATCAACAGGATCAATCCCACCAATTTTAAGGTACATACCTAAGTCTCACCGTAAGGAGGGCGAATCGCCCTTTGGTGAGTGTACAGGCAGTAGCATTGAGGCCAAAGCTAGTAAGGGTGATGGAGCTAGCATAACCTTCCTAAAAGAGGGTGTAACAGTTCCAACCCTTAAAATGTGGCAGGCCAAGGTGACTCGGCCGCCTATTTTGGGGTTTGTCATCTCTTCTGAAGAAAGCGAGGACTTGCCAAGTGCGCAGACTAAAGCGGGATTTGATCCTGACGCCTACAACCTTATAGAAAAGGCTGGCTATAACTTTCGAAACCTAGCTACCTTAGGAAAGGTAGTTGAGGTCAAGCCTCATGGACTTACTGAAACTTAGAGAAAGATTTAGGAGCAGTGAGGTTGAGTAGGCGTCTCTAAAGTTGGACTAGGTTTCACACCACTGCAGCCAGTTAGAATCATTGGGCGACGAATGGATAAAAAAGTGGCTATTCAACACATCTTAGCTGAAGAGGTAGACGAGAGTAAAGATGATAGTGCTTCCCAAAGCCCTCTATGTTTGAAAGGCTAAAACCATCCACTTCGAGGAAACGTCCGTCAGTATTCACCCGTATAAGAAAAGGGAAAGATCACAAAATCTCTGTTTTCAACGGGATCAAAGATGTTCCCCAGCCAAAGCATTCAGTTTTTGCTAAAATGAAAACTGGTGAAAAGTCTTCAAGCTCACGGCTTCAACCGGAGAAAAGTTCAGCATTTAGTCGCTTAGGAGTGATAAATGAAGTTCAGAGCTCTGTCCCTTCTCGTATGGAGCGTTTCTCTAGTTTGGATGTTAAGATGGACAGTTCATTAAGAGTAAAGAGGCATACTGTGATCTTCACAGGTCAACAAAGAACAACTGTAACTCTAACGAGCAGATGAAGGAAGAAGAAGTCGTTTCCTCCAATCATATCACAGCCCATGAATGTGATAACTCAGACTCAGAGAAAGTGCTGGCAGAAATCCCTGAGGCTTTCAAAGATGGGGGGCAAGCTACAGTTGATGAGTTCGATGAATTGAATCTTGGAACCAATGAAGAGTCTCGTCCTGTCTACATATGCTCCTCACTTACACTCAAAGAGGAAAAGCAGTACTTGGAACTCCTGTCCGAGTACAGGGATGTGTTTGCCTGGAGCTATAAAGAAAAGCCCGGGTTGAACCCAAAGGTCGCAGTCCATCACTTATCAATCAAAAGGGGTATTTCACCTAAGAAGCAACGTCAGTGACGTTTTCACCTAGAGTTGGTACCGGAAATCGAAAAAGAGGTCAACAAACTCATAAAGGCAAGATTCATTTGCGAGGTCAAGTACCTAACATGGATGGTAAACATTGTGCCTGTTAGGAAGAAAAATGGGCAACTTCGTATTTATGTGGACTTCTAGGATCTTAATGATGCTTGTCCAAAAGATGATCTCCCACTTCCTGTCACAGAACTCATGATCAACTCAACCACAGGGCATGAAGCGTTGTCATTCATGGATTGTACCGCAAGATACAATCAGATTCTGATGGCTCCAGAAGATCGGGAGGCCATAGCTTTCCGCACATCTAAAGGTATTTTTTACTACAAGGTGATGCTCTTCAGACTTAAGAATGTAGAAGCAACTTACCAAAGGCCAATGCAAATAATTTTTGACGATATGCTTCACAAAACAGTCGAGTACTACGTTAATGATTTGGTGGTCAAGTCCAAAAGGAGGGTAGACCACTTACAAGATCTTCTACTAATCTTTGAGCGATTCTGGAGATGTCCATTGAAAATGAACCCATTCAAGTGCGCGTTTGATGTCACCTCTGGAAAATTCTTGGGTTTCATCGTTCATCATAGAGGGATTGAGATCGACCAATCAAAAATCAAGGCAATCCAAGATATGTCTAAGCCGAAGAATCTCAGGGAGCTTCGCGGACTTCAAGATCACTTGGCATATATCTGAAGATTCATCTCAAATCTTGCAGGACGTTGTCACCCCTTTAGCCACCTTATGAAGTGAACGATTTCAGTGGGACGAATCATGTCGGACGGCTTTCAAGAAAATAAAGGAGTATTTGTCCCATCCTCCGGTGTTGGGGGTACCCATCTCTGGCAAGCCTCTCAGACTATAAATTACCTCTCAGGAAAAATCCTTAGGTGCGTTATGTGTGTAGGAGAATGAGGAGGGAAAAGAAGTCGCCTTGTACTACTTGAGTCGTACGTTGGTTGGCGCTAAATTGAAGTACTCCTCCCATTGAAAAGATGTGCGTGTCGCTCATCTTTGTCATCTAGAAACTGAAACATTACATGCATGGCTATACAGTGCAAGTGGTCTCCAAAGCTGATCATATCAAGTATATCTTGTCTAGACCAATCTTAAATGGGAGACTGGCAAAATGGGCTATCATCTTAAAGCAGTATGACCTTGTCTGTGTACCCCAAAGAGTGGTTAAGGGCAAGCGTTGGCAGATTTCCTAGCAGATAGTCCAATTCCTGATGATTGGGAGCTAAATGATGATTTGTCAAGGGAAAATGTGTTCTACATCGATGTCCTCACTTGCTGAGAAATGTATTTCGATGGTGCTACTGGGCGCGATGGTGCTGGTGCAGGAGTGGTCTTCGTCTCCCCCGAAAAGCACATTCTCGCGTATTCATTTGTGCTTACTCAGTTATGTTCTAACAATGTAGTAGAATACCAAGCGCTCTGCTTAGGTCTTCAAACGGCTATTGAGATGTGCATGATTCGCAGTTGGTCATTAATCAACTACTTGATGAGTACGAGGTTAAGAAAGAAGACATTGTCCCATACCATAAGTGAGCATTACGTCTGCTAAACAAGTCGGACATAGTCAAGATAGAGCACGTGCCAAGGAGTACCAACAAGATGGCCAACGCATCCAGTATGTAGCTGTTGGGTTGTTCCACTCGATGATGAAGACTCAGAGGAAGACGTCAACATGATTTGTGTTCATGAAATAGATGCAGAAGACTGGCGCTAACCTATGATTGAGTACTTGAAGCACGAAAAATTTCCTAGTGACCCAAGGCACAAGATGGAAATACAGCTGAGAGCTCCGAGCTTTCTTTACTGCAACGGAATGCTCTATCGACGCTCTTTTCTTGGCCTTTGGTTACGATGCTTGGATATGGAAGAGGCAAAGTAAGCAATAGCGGAAGCTCATTCAGGTGTGTGTAGAGCACACCAATCAGGGCCTAGGCTACACGATCGCATTAAGAGGATGGGTTACTACTAGCCCCCTATGGTGCAAGATTCCATAAATTATGCAAAGAGGTGTGATGCTTGCCAATTCCATGCCAACTTTATACATCAACCTCCAAAACCTTTTCACCCAACGGTTGGATCTAGCCCTTTGAGGCATGAGGGCTTGATGTCGTTAGACCCATCACGCCTAAATCATCTACTGGTCACTCCTACCGCTTGACTGCCATTCATTAATTCTCTAAATGGGCGGAAACAATTCCACTAAGGGAGGTTAAAAAAGAAAATGTGGTCAACTTCATAAGGACGCACATTATCTATCGATATGGTGTACCGAGGTACATTATCACTGATAATGATAAACCCTTCATCAACAGCCTGTTGACTAGCCTGTGCGAGAAGTTTAAGTTTGCCCAGCACAAGTCTTCCATGTACCATGTCCCAACAAACGGCCTGGCAGAAGCCTTTAATAAAATATTTTGCAACTTACTCAAAAAACGTTGTCGCAAAGTCTAAAAGGAATTGGCACGAAAGGCTAGGAGAGGCTCTTTGGGCATATCGAATCACATACAAGAGCATTCAACAAAAAGCTTCGGACGCGTTCGTTCCAAGTTGGGGATCAGGTGCTTGCGCTGAGAAGGTCAATCATCATGACCCACAAAACAGGATGCAAATTCACTCCAAAATGGGAAGGACCTCATGTTGTCTGTGAAGTCTACTCAAATGGCGCCTATAAGATAGTAGATGGACAAAGGGTTTGGGTAGGACCCATAAATGGCAAGTTCTTGAAGCGCTATTATCCTTGAGATAGGTTGTTGTAAAGTTGCTAAGTAAGAGCCTAAACTGCTCGTCCTTTCAAGTTAAAAAATCATTGTACTACTCTTTACCCGCAATAGTATAAATTGTGGATGGCAAAAACAAACTCAAACAAAAAAATCGTTGTATTGCTCCTGACCCGCAAGACTATAAATTGTGCACGACAAAACAAATATATATAAAATTTATTTTTGTTGAGCTATGTGATGACTTGATCTTTTTGCGAATTGCAATGTTTCTATAAGTAAGTAGGCAGCTTGATAAACAAATTACTAAGTACAATCAAACATAATAAAACGGGGATAGTAGGGCGGCAATCAAACTTCGTATGAAGGAGGACACAAAGTCCATTACAAATGTGTACTATAAAAAAAGAAAGAACAAAGCAAGCTGAGTGATACATCAATTGGTGTCCATCCAAGTGTCGGGATTGAGTGAGGATTGCAGTGCTAGCATGACTTGCTCATGCCTCTCCAACTCCTTGGCATCATCAGCCGAAAGAGTGGGCACCATCTCAAGGTCGGCAAGAGCTTTGGATCTCACATCAATCGCCTACTCGGTAGCCTCCACTAGGGAAAATTGGACCTGGACATCACCCTTAAGCTGGCGCTCCTCTTCCCGAGCAAGGCAAAATGCGTCCTCCAAATCAACAATCTTCTGCTCCACTCCCTTGAGTTTCTCTGTCGAGGCACCAAGATCTGCGTGCGCCGTCGTAAGGTGTGAGCGTGGAAGATTGACCTGCTCAGTACACAATGCCTTCGCCTTCGCCACATCAGCTGGGTGGTGGCATGAGGAAGCTGCTTTCTTTAATGATAAGAAACCCGATACAACACTCCCATAATCCCCCACCTTCTTCCTCAAAGGATTCGGGTCTCCATAAAGCCGCTCAATTCCCTTGTAAATCATTGGAGCACCTTGATGTTTTCCCTCCACTTCATTAAATTTTGCATTCTTCAAACTAATCAAGTACTTAGACCTCATCACTCGCATGCCGGTGATGAAGATACTTTGTGAGCTAGGTCTGGAATAGAAAGAAGTAGTGGAGGGAGCAGCTAATCAAGAGGGTCTTCCTGTCGAACCCCCGGGAGTAACCCCCTCATGGCTATCTCAAGAGAGTTACGTCCATCAACTGAATGCTAGCTCTGAGTACCTGATGCACGCAAGGCCTCTGTTCCCATAGAAGCTGAACTCCCAACCTTGTGAGGTGATGTT
>NCQV01156269.1:1993-14900 GCA_002740545.1 Lophocereus schottii
TCCTAAAAATAATTTAGAAAATATAATGGAATGAAATGAGCAAGAAGCTTAATATCTTACCCATTACAGTAAAATATACGTACGGAGCAACAGTGAGCATGCGCACAATTTTAAATTAAGCTTTGAAGTTGCCTTTTTAAATAGGATTGGACTCGAAATTGCTTATGGAATTATCTATCTTTTCTGCTAGGACTGGGACCCGAACATATGAATGGCAATCACTACATAGGTAAACTTATACACAGTGATTTTCTCGATTCACTGGAAAGGCCCAAACAATGAATTGCGCTAGCAGAAAGTTATGAACGATAATCATTGAATGTTAATCAATAAACAATGACATGGGCCTTAAGGGTTCCATTGGTCAAGCAAAAATCATTTAGTAAACTTTTAAGATTGGCAAAGAAAATTGAAACATCTTTACAGGTTACAAGCGATAATGTACTTTAATGAATGAGCTATTATTTCATAAACTTCAATCCTTGGTTCCTTTTTATGGGCAGCTTTAATGTGCATCTAGATTCAATGAGAAATTTACTTCTCTCTTTCTTGGATAGAAATGAGAAATTTATTTTTCATAAGCCTTTCAATTTAGAAAAATCAATCTAGACTAAAAATCCAATTGAGTTACGGTTATCTAATGGTTATGCCAAAATCCTACTTTATTAGTCCATATTTCTCAGTTGCCTTTTTTTTAATTACCTATGTTATAAACCCAATTGCGTTAGTACAAAATGAATTTTCCCATCATTTGATTTCATTCCCTCCTAAATAACAAGCTCACCCTTTTTGAGCAAAATTCAAATCATGTTATCTTTAATGTCATCAAGACCCTAATGCTCATCTTATTTACATCAAAAATTCCATTTTCACTTGCTTATATTCCAATTACATAGCCATAATCTCATATTTATTTTAATGCTCCTTCCATTTCCATTTACGTTGATTAGTTCATCATCTTAGAATACTTAAACTAGTGTCTAACGTCATCTAACTCAACATATAATCAAATAGCAACACCCATATACTTTTATAACTCATATAATAAAAGATGCTTATATAACATTGCTCAAATCCTCCCTCCCTATTATATACTTAACAACATCATTTTCTTTTACACAATTCAACCAAATAATTAACATAACTCAATGACAATATAACCAAGGCCCAATTATACTTCTACATTCCACAAATTCATACAATTGAACCTATAATTCCATCATATCAATCTCCTCCTTCATCCTTGTTACCTCCAATAATCAATTTCTTTGGCACACTAAAGTCATAATTAGCACAATTTGACCATAATGTAATTTAACTACACAATAACCAAGGAACAAACATCCATTCTAATTCATAGAACAAATTCGTATAATTTTGAGTGAATCCTCCCTCTAAACACGTCTACCACCCATTAACTCACTATTCAACTATAGTTAACCATTCTTTCAATTGCAATTGTTCATCTCATTTCAAGAAATACATTTAGAATTCAATTATCTCCTAGCCTAACATTCTAATTCATTCAATTTGATATAAAACTTCATAGTTAAATCCATTTCAATAAGGGTGAAATAGGTTACCTTACATGAAGGTTAGGGGAGAAAAGTGGGTGGAATTATTATGGGGTGATGCTGATGGAGGTGCTGGGACTATAGGTGCCTAGATTCTAGTAGCTAGCGGCTATAGTGTTTCCAAAAAGGGGTTGCAACAACAGGTAAGCGCTAAGCGAGGCATGGGAAGAGAAGGAGAGGAAAAGGTGTGTGCCTTGCAGCAGTGACAATGGTCATCACAAGGAAGATGAGGAAAGTTTGGGGGTGTGAAGGGAATGAGTGACAGTGATTAAGAAAATAACTGAGATGGGTTAATTTATTAGAGTAGTGAGTTGTGCAAAAATTATTTGTAATTAAATTTGCTCCGATCACTTAAATTGCTCAATTCACCTTAATTTTTGTGCAACTCACTGCTCCAATAAATATTTGTAATTGTATGACAAATGTAAGATTAAAATAATTAAACATCATTAAATGATAGGGGTGCAACACTTGCCATGCTTCTTGTCTTTTTTTTATGGGCTTGCTTGCAGGAGACTGCATCAACTTTATAAGATCTACGAGAGAGATATCTAATATTCTTCTTTGTTGAAGGTTGAGAGCAACAATCTCCGTGGCCATGTCTTCTTTGAAGAAGATGTTGAAACTGGAAAGTCTTAGTTTTTATAGAAAGAGATGAGATGTATAGATTGTCCTATGTAGCATGCCAAAATTTCCAACCACAAAATTATGAAAATATTTATTTTATATTGATAATCAAATGAAGTAAACTATTTAAGCAACCCTTGTGACAAATGGTGGATCTAAATAATTCTAATGACACTAATTTGTTTAAAAAATAATTGTTAAGTATAATAATAAAAAACTTCTAGTGTGGGTTCCTCTTGTGTCGAGTCTAGGGAGGTCCAAATATAAGCAGTATTACCTTTATAGGTGTTACTACCCATAGAGAGACCGATTCTAATATACCCACGAAAAAGGTTAGAGAAAATATTTGAACGTTAAAAATCTTTTTGTAAAATAAAATAAATACATTAATAGATGGATAATAAAAAACATAATGTGATAGATCACAAATACAACAATTCACATAATAATCAAAACAAGCACATGCAAGGACTTGAAACTTACAATAAATGACAGCAAAATCCAAGCATCAGCAATTTAATAGCCCTCTAGAACTATGGAAAGGGCAACTAACAAGTTACCTTAAGTCTGCAACCTTAATCCTAAACTTCCATGGCTTCCTATCTTGGTCATGTCCGGCATTAATCCTAAAGTTTTCAAATCGTTTACAAACACCTCACTCCAACTCTTCCGTAGCCTATCCTAACCTCTTGTATACCCCAGAGGATACATCTTCTCACATATCCTCATAGGTGCATCCATACTTATTCTCTTTATATGATAAACCATTTAAGTCTAGCTTCTCTCATCTTATCCTATATAGGTCTCACTCTTACTTTGTCTCTAATCATTACATTTCTAACCCTGTCCAATCTCTTGGGACCACACATCTAATAAATCATCTGCATCTCTGCTACCCCATAATTTGAACTTGAGACTTCTTGATAGGCTAACACTTTGCATCATACAACAACGTCGGTCTAACAACCATACGACAAACTCCTGCCTTCAATCTTAGTGAGATCGTCTTATCACACAACACTCTTCAAGCATCCTTCAATTTTTGTCACTCTGTCTTTATTCTATGGTTAATATCTTCATCAATATCCCCTCCTTCTCGAATGATTGAGGCAATATAACAAAAATGTTCAACCCTAGGTATAACCGCACCTCTGATGGTCACTTCATCTTCAATACCACCTCCCCCATTACTACATTTGCAGGTTTAGTACTCAGTCTTTGATATACTCAACTTAAAAACCTTAGCTTCTGAGGTATCTCTCCACCTATCTAACTTTTTATTAACCACGTCCCTCATCTCATTGATAAGAAGTACGTCGTAAGCAAATAGCATACATCATGGTACCTCATCTTGAATCCCTATAGTGACTTCATCTATAACCATAGTAAAAATAAAAGGACTCAGCGCTAACCCTTGATGAAGAACAATGTCTATAGAGAAGTCCTATGTACCTGCTACCTCAAAGGTCCTAGCTCTTGTCCGCACTCTCTTGTACATTTCTCTAATAACTCAAATATAGAAGACCAGAATACCTTTATTCTCCAAGCAACTCTATAATAGCTCCCTAGGTACTTTATTATACGCTTTCTCTAACTTAATGAGCATTATGTGGAGGCCCTTCTTCCTAACCCTGTAAAACTCCAAGAGCCTTCGTATAAGATGAATAAGCTCCATAGTCGACCTACCTGGCATAAAGCCAAACTAGATCTTCGCAATCCTTATATCCTCCCTTAATCTTCACTTAATCACCTTTTTCCACTTGTGCGGCTAAGCAATTTTATACCTCTATGGTTATTGCAGCCTTGAATATCACCCTTGTTCTTATAAAGAGCGATAACAGTATTGAATCCACATTTTTAAGGCATATTTATTGTCATAAATATCACATTAAAAACGTTCGTCAGCCACCCAAGGCCATCTTCACCCAAGCACTTCTAAATTTTCACTGGGTACCCTTTTCAACCTTTGTCTTCCTTAACACCTCACTAATCTTCTCTTAGGAGAAAATATGATAGGGGCTAGAGTTTTGTTATTCCTCTTTACCCTCTTTTCTCCCTAAGTTGGGAGTCATGAAACCTCACTCTATTAAAGGGCTTATAGAAATAGCTTTGTCATCTTTCCTAAATCTTCGTGTCCTCAATTAGAACCTTACCATTTTCATCTTTAATGCACCTTGCACGACCTAGATCTCTTGTTCTTCATTCCTTAGCCCATGCAAGCTTAAAGATCTTTGTCTCACCCTTCTTCAAATCTAGTCTCTAAATTAACCTTTCATAAGCATTATTCTTTGCTACCGCGACTCCTTTCTTAGCTTCCCTCTTCATAATCTTGTAGTGCTCTTCATTAATGAATTGGATACAAATCTCTAACTATTTGTTCCAAAAGAACAAGTTTAATCCTTTGACTCAATCTCTATAAATTGGATACTTGATCTTTAGGGTGGTGGCAACCTACTTGTGTGCTTGTTCTCCAGCACCAAGGGATGCCAAATTCATCCTTCACTTTAAGAGGGAAGTCTTGATTTAGAATTTTGTTTTCCCACCCCTTAGAATAAGTGGGTAGGGGACTATTCATGAGAAGATCCCCTCCCTCTCCCTTTGAGGTCATGATAGGCTTTGACCTCATTTAGGCATACAATTAGGCTTCAGTTTAAATCGGCTTGACTTGAGAGTCCACGTTGACTTGGTGCTTGAGTGCTAATTTATTACCTTGGTAGCCTGTTGAGGTGTCGATTCAATCGTCAAGCTAGATTAGGAAGGAGAGGTTGACCATTAACTAGGCTTTGAGTTTTGAATCCTTCTACCACAACTTGCAAGTCAGCTTGGACTTTAACTTGACAGTCAACCCTTAACCAAGTCTAGATTTCAGATTCACTTGGACTAGAACTAAGCCTTGATTTGGGAGTCAACTAGGCTTTAATTGGGTGTCAACTTATGAATTACTTAGGTTTCACTAACTCTTGATATAAAACTAGGTCTTGACTTGAGAGTCGCTTCGGCTTTAACTAAGTCGTGAGTTAAGAGTCCACTTGGGCATGAGGCCATGATTTATGAGTAAATTTGTGCTTAATTTAAACCAATTAAAGAAGATTAACCAAAATAATTAATTTCGATTTATTTCTTGATATAAAGAGGCATTGTTCGATACCTATAATAATGACACAAATACTTAAGGCAATGGACATGACTATGACTCTCACAAGCATATTTACCTAACTCAATCATAGTCTAAGATGTAGCTATTAAGGGGATCACCTTCTTATGTTGCACATGACCTCTTGTGGAAAAAATAAATGAACACTGATTTAGCAATAATACAAGTCCAAGATAATAAATAAATAAATATAGGCAACAATATTGCAAAGTAAATAGGATGAGGTTTGGGAGATTCTACCAGAAGCTCATAGTTACAGTTATTTAAAAAAAACATAGGGAAGGTTACAGAAAGACCGAAAAGAATGGGAAGAGAATGGAAAAGAGGGAAAATTATAACATTAGCTGAAGTGTGTCATGGAAGATAAGAACGTGACATAGACCTACTATAAAAGCACACAAACAAACAAATAGAGTATAAAGATTAGAGTAAACATGTCTATATATATGTTTTTTAAATAAAAGAAAAGTACTCAACACAAAAACATTATAACAAATTATTTGCAATTTACTTTAATCTCTGCCGAAGTCTTCAATCTAAGTCTAATTGTATGATATGGCAATATATGGTTCAAAATCAAATTGATGCAATAACTGTCAGTAACAAAGAAAAAAAAACAAGATCTAGTTACATATTAACAAAGAAAAGAACATTTTACCCCTTAGAATGTCTCATCAGTCCTAGCTAAAATATGTAAAGATTGACACTAATATATAAATCTCTAATTAGATTTATGCATAAATAACTATTAAGAAAAGAATCCTTAGAAATAGGGTAGCACTGAATCAATATATTCAAGTCACATATGACACAAGAACACATTATGTAATCCAAAAGCATACTCTTTAATCTAAAGCAATATTATATTGAAGAATCAGTGGATATTAAAGAATGAGTGGGAGCTATGTATTAAACAACAAAATTTTAACTTCCAAACTGTGCTAGCATAATCAAAGAAAGTATAATGCCATAGAAAGTGGGATATTGAAGAATGAGTGGCAGCATTAATCCAAATTTGTAGCACAACATATGAACTTGACAAAAATCAAAATTAAAATGCCATAGAAGAAAACTGTTCTAGTATAATCAAAGAAAGTATAAGAGTCTATACACAAAATGGTTCCTTTATTCTAGGTCATCTACTCCAAACCATTCCTATCTTATGTTATGAATATACACAGTTGTGCTTACCTCTTGTACAACTTTAAAAGTTTTGAAGATTCCCAATAAATCTACTGGCTGTTGTGGGCAAACATAAATTAAAGGCCTTTACTAGTAAAATCAAATAGATCACAACCCAACAATTCCAATCAATTCTAAGAATTTGATTTCATTACTCTTTGAAATCAATTTAACAAAAACCTATCAATGTTCATCATGAATTGGTGAACCCTGATGAAATGCCTGGATAGTGAATACTCTAGCCTACAATTATGTATTAATTAATCTCTGAGTAATTAAATAAAAGAAAATTTGATTTCAACATCCTTTTCTCCACCTAAAATTAGGGTATTTTTAATATCAATACACGTATTCCCTTCATAACATGCAATAACAATATTCAAATAGGGGAAATAGGGTTAACATTCATCTTTAATGTGTAACGTATTTCCTAATTTATGCTCATCATTATTGGTTTTATTAGTGATCTCCTTGAATGAATCGATTCTTCATCTTCACAGCCATATTTTATGAGAATGCATATCAATGAACAAAGTTTGCATGAAATTCATCACCTAGTATGCACATTTTCTCAATATTTTTGATTTTGACTAAGATTACCACATAGTGAAAAAGAGTATACAACATTCTAGATGAGGGTTAGGGAAGGTAATAGTGTAGTTGTGGCTCAACAAGTGCAAGCTCTGTGTGAGGAGTGGGGTTAACTCTTTATCTTGATTTTCAGATTAATGTTCTCATGTTCTGCCTAATGTATTAAGTTCACGGCCGCTAAGGATTTGAGAATTCATTATCTAAAATTCAAGCTTTTCACTAATGACAGTTTGGAAAAAGTAATAATAATGACCATGACTATTGCTTACAAAATAATCAACTTTCTTAAATAATTAAACGATGAAAAAAATACATTTACTTCGTTATTAGCATACCACTTTACAATAGATTTTATATATGGTCACCATTACTTAGTCCTTGAAGGCTTCAATTTTAGTAATGAAGTTAGGATTCACTGCCGATCCAAAGTTATGTTTATTTATTTAATTAAATCATGTTATTAATTTCCTCACATTAATTTATCACATTTAATCATCCTGATTGGGAAAAATTCATTTGGGCCCTACCTTACAATTCGTGTTTTAATTACAATCAAATTTTAGATGAACTGATAGTAGGCCCTAATAAATATGATTTAAGAGATTAAATTATTTTTCATGACATTTCAAAAATTTAATTCCAAGCTGCGCAAGAAAGTTATCGCAACAGAGTGTTTTACTTCCACGCCCAATTCATTTAGGTAGAATTTGAGGCCCAAAAAGTAGGTGTATTTGGATTAAACTAATCACCATCATTTGTGCCTAATTACCATTAACAAAAAGCTACTTTTTGATGTTGGATACTAGTTAAGTAAGTGAGATAAATCTAAAAACATTACAAGCAAACCAAGCCATACATTTTCTTCTTCCTCTCCTCCTTTCTTTCCCCTCGGGCTGCTGCTGCTGTTGCTAAATTTTGGTGGTTGCCTCCACCTTCTGCCACCAGCTAGGGCTGCTGCCAACTAGCCTCTACCCCCAAAACCATTAGCCACCAACCCCAACTCCTACCACTTCCAAACAGCCCGTCTATCTTCTTATATTCAAGCTTGAAATAAGGTAAACCTTAACCACCTTTGTTTAATTCTTGGTTTTATATTGGATTTGATTATGGATCACATTATCATGACATAAACAAGTGTTAGTTTGATATTTTATTATGTGCAAATGAGTTTGGAAGTATGTAAGAAGTGGGATCAAGCACGATCATGCAAGCTTGATGTTGAAAATGATGAACCTTGAATTCTTTTGATTTAGTTTTGTAACTTTTGTCATTAGGAGTGAATATAATGTTGTGTAAGATGATTTTGGATTAGTCTAGATGTGAATTTAAATTTAGGATGACTTAGGATTTTATGACCGTGCATGATTTAATTTAATTTTTGAATCAAGTATGTCATTTGGAATGAATTAGATGAAATTTAGAGTTGGATGTGTGATTGACTTAAAAGAATGATGTTACATGAGTTTTGCAAAAAATTCGTGGGCTATGGAAAACTCCATAAATAACCAAAAGAGGATTTTTGGCTTATTTAGGCAAGTAAATGAGTTTATGGGAGCATTTTTAGTGATTGTGGAGGGAAAAAAAGCATATAGGGCTGAAAATAGACCCAAAAAAGGGCACTTTGGAAATAAACTGGTATTTATTGGTGTATCAAAAAATTATATTTTTTGTGAATAGATAGGCCAATGCGTTGTCTTTCAAATGCCTCTTGAATCTCTTTATTTCGAGTTTTGCAGAAAACGTTATGACTGATTTACTAACACTGCGCATGATAAACTGGAGCTGTGCACGGTTATATTTAAGCTCAATTTTAGAAGCCTTGTTGTGATAGTTGTATTTTACACTGTGAATGAAAATGTTGTAGGACTTCCTAAGCTTTTCATATTAGGGTTTTATACCTTAATTTGAGGTTGGGGGTGAAAGCTACAAATTTTCTAAGGTGCACCTTGAAGTGGTGATAAAATATCACGAGATTGTGAACTAGAATTTTGGGAGCTTAATCAAAAGTTTGAAATAATTATGGATATTGCAAAGAAGATAGAGATTTCAGTGAGTTTAACAACTTTGACTGTGATTAAAAACTTCACTGGGCTGGAATACTGAGTAAATGAGCATGGGAATGAAATTGGAGAAGTGGGGAGAATAATGACTCAAGAACAGTGCTTGTTAGGCCAAGTTGGTGTGATCAAAGCAATTTCGAACCCAATTACACTCCTTTTGCCCTTAAACCCATGTTATTCATCTCAAAAATATCAAATCCCATTCCATTGATAGCCATTAAAGTCTTTTTATTATAACCTCAATTATTTTATTTTGATCTAGTTTAGCCCAATTTATTTTATCTCGGATTAAAGTACCTTAATTTATTTAGTTTTCAAATCATCTTAGTGTAATCTATCTTATATTGAAATGTTGAGTTATGAATGCCATTTAATTAATCAATTTCTATTAAGGTTATAAATTATGAAAGTAAGCCTGCTTACTAACTACATATACCTACCATTACATTTCTTAAGCAGAATCGGGGCATAGTCTAACATTCCTCCTTGTGCATAAATATTATCAAGTGAGATTGCATGTTAAACAACCCAGGTCCATTCATTATCTCTATCTTTAGAAATAAGAATATATTTATCAAAGTTATAATGTCTTGGTAAGTATATCAATGAATCAATTTCCTAAGTGACTTATCACTTAATCAGTGATCCCATCAGTTATTATTTATAGGGAAATTACCCTTCAGTGATCTGCTCTACCTCAGGCCAATTCTTCTGGCTTGACAGGTGTACACGTATCTATAGATCATAACATTTACAAGGGGTTCACTATAAGATAATAACTAGCAATATAGTTTTATGTTTATCATGTGTTGTTTTAGGCAAATACTCAGTGAATCGCACTCATGCTAGCAAACCAGCTGAAGAAAGTAAGAGAGCAAGGGAATATGGATGGATCAGAAATGATGTTGGTTCAAGAATATTTTGGGAATTGAATTTTGAGATCTTCAGTAAACAAAGTCGTAAACTTTATGGAGAATTGTTCTATTGTGAAGTAAAACCTTACGGTGGTTAGCAACTGTTTGTATATGATTTGGTAATATCTGAATGTGTATTGTTATGATCTATGCTTACCTATGTCATATGTAGTGCACATGCATTAAGTCTTGTCCTTCTTGATGGTGGTAATGCCCTAATCATTGGGTTTATCAGTTTTAATTAAGGATTTAATTAAAGAGTATACAATCAGTGAGACATGCGCATTGGGGGTGTTACATGCACGAAGTTAGCTTAAGACTTGTCTTAAATCTTCAAAATCTTGTGACTAATTCCCATCCCCCTTGAAGTATTCATGTATATTAAGCAATTGATACGATGTCCTTTTTTATTTCAATTTCTCTTTTTCGATTTCCAAAGGTTTTAAGACCAGAGCATAGCATATGAAGGGATTATTTTTATCCCTAATATAAGTCCATTTGCCTTTCCAAGAGGCAACTTTGTTTGATTTTCCAAAAGCATTTGTGGCTTCATCATATGTTGCATTTATCCTCTTCCTCAAGCATTGGGAGTTGTAAGTAAATGTAAAAGCAGGGAGATGATCTCAAGGTAGCTCATCATATGAAGAATCTTACATATTAAACGAGCCATATGATACTACCTAGAAAGCTTGGGGATGACATGGCCAAGGGCCAACCTATCATGATGTAGGATGAACTAGCTTCTCTAGTCTAATGGAAAATAGAGATCACTCGGCTCGTGGGCTTGTACATCTGTTTGAAACCTTATGGTGATATAGCAATGGTGTTATTATCTTTGGGAGGTTTAATTTCAAGAGCTTCATAATCAAACCCCATACTCTTGGTCTTGCACTAAAAAAGTGTGCTTAGGGCATGTGTAATAACCCGACCCTAACCTATATTTCTTTAATTAAATAATCTTTACTTATTTCATTAATCATATTTATGCATTTACTTTATCATGTTTATTAACCAAAACACTCATGGATATTTGTTTAACCAAATCATATTTATTAATTCAATTACACTCAATTTATATATTTATTGAATTACCTTATGCCGTTTAAATTTCCTCCTTTCATTTATCGTATTTAATCACTTCCGTTGGAGGATATTTCATTTGGCTCCTATTTTGCAATTCAAATTTCATTGATTGTAAATTCAAGTAGCATTGATTAAGTAAATATCGGATGAATCGATAGTAGGCCTTCAGAATTATGGTTTAAGAAATTATTCTTACTATCATTATTTATGATTTATGAATTAAAGGATGCAATTATTTTTCATGACACCACGAACATTTAATCTTGAGCTTCTCCCAAAAAAAAAAAAGGTTAAACGCACTCGGCTTAAGCTATTTTGCGAACCCGAGCCCGTTTAAGGTCAATTTCGGCCCACCAAGACTTAACCCCATCTGTTTATCTAATTACCTTCAATTTAGCCTAATTTATACTTAATACAAGTGAATTTTTAAGGGGAATTCTCAACCAAGTATTTCTGGTATGTATATAGTCACCAAGTATTTTTATACCAAGCATTCATGCTCGTAAAAACACAAGACTTCTTCTCTCTCTCTTCCCTCTCTCCTTTCTCTCTCTACACGACTGATACCTGAATATTTTACTACTATTTTGGCCACCAAACCACCATAAAAACAGCCCTTTAGCCACCCTAGCCATCGTCTACATCCTTTCTTCAATCCAAGTAAGTAAACCCTAGCTTTGTTTTTGTTCATATGGATTGTATTTTGATTTTGATTCTTGTTTTTGATTATCTTTTAATCTATTGAAGTTTATTCTAGTGTTTATGGTGTTTCGAAATGATGGGAGTAAGATCAAGTTGGCCATAAGTTAGGGTTTTGTCTAGAAATGAATAGTTTGGGTCAAACTAGCATTAAACTTGATGTATGTGTATATATGACTAAAAAATGATCTTTATTGGAGATGATGGTGAAGTGAAATTGAGAGTGGTGATTTTGGATGATGTTGGGATAGAACAAAGGTTGCTTACATGTTTTCAAGGGATGATTTAAGTTGAGGATGTATGTGAAAAGAGAGGCAAAAGCCAAAACAGGAAGACCTAGAATTTTCAAAAAAAACAGGACAGTGTTCAAGATGAAGCTGCTAATGATCGGATCATCCACAAATTATGCTTTTTGGTGGGTAGATAGCTCAGAATGTTAGTTTTAAAATGCCTCTTGAATCGCCTCAATCCGAGGTCTGTGGAAAAGGTTATGGTTGTTTTATCGAGACTGTGCAGGATGGATCAAAAACTGACACACTTGTGTTTAAGCCCCATTTTGGAAAATCTATTGTGGGAATCATGTTTTGTATCCTTAATGAAAGTTTTAGAAGACTTTTTAATCTTTACATATTGGGGTTTTAGGTCTCATTTGAGGTCTAGGGTGAAAGCTATGAATTTTTGAAGTGCACTGACCTGCTTTGATGCAATTGGGCAGTTATTGTAATTTCTCTGTACCGTATACTTGGAAGAAAACTCTCAAAATTGTCTTGTAGATTGTTCATATTATTTTTGAATTTCCTATAAGATTTCATAAATTTTGGTTAAGTATTTGAAATTTGGTGATTTTTGGAAACATTTTGAATAAATGTGTAAAGAACAATAATAATGATTGACGGAGATTGATCATGCACTCATTTTATGTATTTTGGGACAAGTAAGGTCATTAAGGGGGACATGAATATTCATGGGCTTTCATGGAGTTTTTAGCTTGATTAATGAGAAAGAAGAAGACAAATATACAAA
>NCQV01156351.1:0-10135 GCA_002740545.1 Lophocereus schottii
TTTGCTAAAACCTAAACTAAACTACCTTAAAAATCGCCTCGAAGAAACCCCGAGTGACACCTCGACGACCCCTCAAACGAACGCCCGAAACAAAGCTTAAATAAACCGAGAGTCCGACGTTTCTGGGGATGTGGCACGGCCGTGCCACGTGGCACGGGCAGCACGGCCGTGCCAGGTGGCACGGTCAGCCCGTGCCACATTGCTGGCACGGTGGCCGTCTCCCCCGGTTTTGCCCCACTTTGCCGGTTTTCGTCGGTTTTCGCTGTTTTGTCCCATCTTCATATCTTTTTGCGACGTTTGCTTGATTTGGAGTTATTTCCTACAAAACATAAATAAAACAAGGTAAAATCCTATAAAATAAAATTATTATACTAGTAAAAGGTGGGTGAAAGAAGCACGTAAAATGGATAAATTTACCGTTCAACAGCCTTATTCTGCAATGCCATACTAGCAAATTCATTAAACAAGTCATCAGCAGCGTAGACAACACCTTTAAGCCTCTCAAACCACTGACGAACAGAACGGCTCTCCAATTTCTTCTCCTCAACGTCCAAGAGCACATCTTCGATGATTTTGATAGTGTCATGGAGCCTTTCGAGGCAAGCCTTGAAGCCCCACGCTGCTTCAATCTTGTGGAGTGCCCTCAGTTCTAGATTCTTGAGGATAGACTCCGCAATGTTCGATAATGCATCAATAGCCATTCTCTCTCTCTCTCTCTCTCTCTCTCTCTCTCTCTCAGACCGTGTGTGTGTGTGAGGGGGAGATGTAGAGTGAGGGGGATGTATCTAACAGATCGAGCAGAACACGTGGCTCTGTGCATATTAGGAAAACTACACACAATGAATGCTTTTAATATAGGAGCAATGAAATCGGTGTTGAAGAACGTTTGATAGCCTAGGAAGGGAGTTGTCATTAAAGAACTACATTGGAACATATTTGCCATAGCAGATGAAGAATATGTTCTCAATAAGGGCTCTTGCTCTTCCTACGGTAAGATCCTACTGCTTAAAAAGATGATAGGGCTAGAACAACTGTCTGAATTAGAGTTCAAAAAAGCTAGGTTTTGGGTTAAAGCTTATGATATCCCAGCCCTAAAACAAACGCCTACCTATGCCAAATTTCTGGATACCCAATTGGGGGATTTCGTGGGATGCATGGATGAAAACTTGTGTGGAATAGGTAAGTCACTTAACTTCAAAGTAGACATTGACATTGATAAACCTCTACAATGGGGAGTAAAGACGATAGTTGATGGCAAGGCAATCTAGATCCGAATAAAATACGTGAAACTATCAGACTTTTGTTACGCATGCGGGTGATCGGGCATGTATACAAGGGTTGCGATATGTACAATGACGAAGTGGAAGAGGATGAACTTCAATATGGGAGCTGGCTACGTGCATCACCACTGTTGTCCCGACGCAGAAGTGCCAAGGCTTAGCTACAAGAGGAGCGTTCATGCTAGCATACAAAAACAAGAAAGTGAGGACCAAGTTAGTCTTTTGCCACAAAACCGAGAGTTCTTCTAGTTCTCGCTATGCTAATGGGGGGTGTAAGGAAGTGGGCATGGGAAAACACACATGCTAATTGATGGAGAGGAGATATTTGCCCCAAGAACTGAAGTTTTCAAACGGAAGCAAACACAAGATGGAAGGGCTGGTGAAGTTGAGAAAATTAGAGTCGTAGGGGGCTTACCAAAGGAGCAAACTGAATATATGAAAACAAGCCGCGAAGGTTACGGGGCAATCCCGCCAAGTAAAATGATTACCTTTGGCCTTAATTGTCGGGGGCTCGGTGACCCTCGGGCAATTGATGAGCTTCGTATTGTATTATGGAGATATTCACCAAAATTGATCTTCTTATTGGAGACCAAGAAGACTACGGCTGGTACGGCGTTGATTAAAAATCTGCTTGGGAACTTTGATGGATTGTACGTCGATTGTCGAGGAAGATCTGAATGACTCGCTTTATTTTGGAAAAAATCAGTTCAACACGGTTGTGATGTTCTGTTCATCATATGGATGCCGAGGTGGAAAGCCTAAGGGGGCGATCAATGGCGCTTGACAGGATTTACGGTGGCCTGAGACAGCACGTAAACCGAAGACCTGTGAGATGATACGCCACATCCATCATGATTCGAGTTTGCCGTGCCTCCTAGGAGATGATATGAATGAAATTTTCTACAATTTTGAGAAGAAATAAGGACCGGCTAGACCAAAAAATGTGCTAGGCGCTTTCTGTGAGAATTTTGGGCAGTGTGGGTTGTTCGACATTGGCTATTCGGGATATGAATTTGAATGGGAAAATCCAACGGAGGATGGGGAAGTTATCGAAGAGCGACTGGACCAATTTTGTGCCTTTATTGAATGATCCGTTCTTTTTCCTGAAGCTGAAATAATTCATTTGAACGAGGATATTTATAAGCATCTAACTCTTCTACTCAAGCTTCATTGAATTCAAGTCAAGAACAGTTGGGGAAATAAACGATTCATGTTTGAGAATATGTGCGTTCAAGAGGAGATCGAGTTGCAGACAGGTGGTGAAGGAAGTATGGAAAATAGGGCGGCTGGACAAGCCATGGAGCAATTTAACCTTCAACAGGGAAACGTGTTCGAGGGCATTGTTAAAGTGGAAGCTAGAGATTTTTGGTGAAGCGCACCAGCAAATCAAAGAATTGGCTAGGCAACTTGGGGGTGAGAAAGATACCCACAAGCGTCACATACTTCTCAGGGAGATTAGTAAGTGGATGCGCAAACAGGAAGTCTTGTGGGCCCAACGGGTGAAGGCAGAGTTCTTAAAACATGGGATTCTAATTCCAGATGGTTCCACGCTAGAGCCAAAATGCGTTAAGCAAAAAATACTATTACTCGCCTGGAACATGAGGATGGAACATGGGTTAAAGGTAAGAATGAGCTAGAAAGCAGCACGACTAGATATTTTTCCAACCTTTTTACCTCAGCAAGCCCCATAAATATGGATGACATTTTGGCTACCAATCCGCCAAAGCAACCGAAGAAATGAATAACATGCTAGAGAGGCTGTATGATGATGTGGAGATTTTCGCAACACTAAAAGTGATGAGGCCTAGCAAATCTCTACACCCAGATGTTTTTAATGTCTTGATCTGTCAGCATTACTAGGACATCGTGAGAGGAGATGTGACCTCCTTGGTGAAGGACATCCTTACAGGATGGGGAATTCCCTCGGTGTTGAATCACACCCATATTACGCTTATCCCAAAGGCCAATAAACCTACGAAGATAAGGGAGTTCAGACCCATAAATCTATGCAATGTGTTATACAAGCTGACGAAGAAAGTCATTAGAAATAGGTTAAAAAAGATACTACCCCAAGTTATTTCTGAGACGTAGAGTGCTTTTACTTCAGGCAGACTCCTTACCGATAACATTCTGATTTCATACGAAATCTTCCATTCTATGCTTAGTTAGAGTTGTCAGAATGGATTAATGGCTATTAAAGTTGACATCAGTAAAGCAAATGATCGAGTCAAATAGTTGTTGCTGCACAACATCATGCTGAAGATGGGGTTTATGACTTCCTGGGTGAATGTTATTATATCATGTGTTGAATCGGCTACTTTCTCCTTTGTTATCAATGAAAAGCCTACCGGGTGGGTTAAAACTTCCCATGGGCTTAGACAGGAGACCCCTTCTCTCCCTATATTTTCTTGTTCGTGACAGAGGGGGTGGTAGGACTTTTGAAGAGGGCCGAGTCTGAGGGCCATTTTGAGGTCATAAGTGTGAATGGGAGCTCCAAGCATCTCTAACCTCCTTTTTGCTAACGATTGTATCTTCTTCTATAAAGCCATACACGATCATGCTAGGGTCACAAAGGAGATCTTGAGGCAATATGGAGAAACATCAGGACAAGAGGTCAACTTTGACAAATCAAGTGTTACCTTTAGGAAGGGTGTTTAGCAGCAGAGAAGAGATAAAATTCTCCTTGAGCTTGACATCAAGGAGGTTTTGACTCAGGACAAATATCTTGGATTACGGATGTATGTGGGAAGGCCTTTTTGTTCATAAAGGACCGAATTGGAAAGAGATTGGCTGGATGGATGGATAGATTAGTCTCTTGGGTGGATAGCGAAGTGTTGATAAAGGCTATAGCTCAACAATTCCTACCTATGCTATGACTATTTTTAAATTACCTAAGGACCTTTGTTCATCTATCCAAGCTATGATTATCCGATTTTGGTGGAACCACGACCCGAACAAATGAAAAATCCATTGGGTAGGGAGTGCTAAACTTTATGACAGGAAGAAGGTTAGGAGGCTTGTGTTTCATGATCTTGAAGTCTTTAATGATGCTCTCTTATTTAAGCAAGTGTGAAGGCTGACCGAGGATGAAACATCATTGGTTGCCCTAGTTCTAAAATCCAAATATTATCCTAGTTGTGATTTACTCTCTTTGGTACTTGGAGCACGGCCGAGCTTCACTTGGAGGAGCTTGCATGCGGTGGTGAATATGATCTTGAAGGGATTTGGATGGATTGTGCGCAATGGAGAAAGCCTTGAGGCGTGGACGACAGGCCTTGTCTGTCCCGCCCAACATCATTCACACCTATTCATATGCACTACTAGTATGATCCAGAGGTACGAGTAGCAGAATTCATTGACAAGTAAGCTGGGTGCTAGAAGGCGGAATTGATCGGACGAAGTTTCTTACCCTTGATGTAGAGTTAATCTTACACTTACCCCTTTGCACTTCCCGGACTAGGGATCGGTTGATTTGGCACTTTAACTTGAAAGGAGAATTCTCAATAAGATCACGTATCATCTAGTAAGATCATTAAAGCGAAGTGACAAACCTTCAAGTAATGGGAATTCGGGAAAGACTATTTGGAAGACCACATGGAGCTGAAATATTCCTCCTAGAGTCTGCCTATTTAGGTGGACAATTGGAGTCCAGGCCTTAGCTACAAAAGAAAACATTGCAAGAAGGCTTCCCGACGTTGGAATGAGATGCGACATTTGCGGTGCACTGGAAGAAACTGATTCATATATTCTATTAGAATGCCCACTAGCAGTAGAGGCTTTGAGGGAGAGCGGCATCGAGGAGCAGTTTTGGAGTGAAGGTGCTCCTAGAGCCATGGACAGTGGACGACTTGCGGCTGACAAGTTGGACGCAGATAAGCTCGAGGATTACATCTCTATTATGTGGGAAATCTGGAACGAGCGGAATAGGTTTATATTTGGAGGGAGATTTGCAATGGGGAAGGGAGCTACAACTCGGGCTGTCACTTTTGTGAGGAGCTATGGAGAGTTCAATGCATGCAATAATTCAGTGTCTGGCACCCAGTCATCATTCTGAAAACCACCTGATGCAAGCGTGCTGAAACTCAATTCCGATGCTGGAATGATGGGTGGAAGACATTAGAGGACGGAGGTTTGTTATTCGTGATAATCTTGATGATGTGGCAATGGCTGGGGTGAAATAGGACTCAGGTTTTCTGGGGCCTGGACTTGAGGAAGCACTAGCCTGCTCTTTCGCTTCAAAATCTATTGTCGCTCATGGGCTCAAGAGTTTGATCGTGAAAGGTGACTTTCAATCTCTGCCCAGTAAACTTCACAGGAAGGAGATTCCAAATAATTCATTAGGTTTTTTTATCTCTTATATTTTATTGTTGGTCACTAGTTGTTTCGAATTTGTTTCTTGGAATTTTGTTAGAGGGGGATGTAACTCGGTTGCAGATGGGATCGCCGACTTACAATCTATCACTTTTGAGGAAAGGATATGGGTTAGGGTGTCGATTCTATCAATGATCTGGTTACGAAGGATATGTGTACTTTCATTGAAAATTAGCTAATATAAATCCCCTTATTTTTCACAAAAAAAAATTCATCCTTATTATTAAAATATATTAGAAGATAATTCATTATATTCTAATAATATATTACATCAAAAATAAAAAAAAATCATGTTTTACATTGTAAAGATTCTAATATTATATTGTCCAAGTAGATTAATTGTATAAATTACTAACACATAATAAGTTATTGAGGTTAAAAACTCAAAAACTATCCATATATCACATGTAGGAAATCATACAAATTTATTCCTTATCATTATTATTCTTTAGTGCAAAGGTTTTCTACTCTTCTTTAGCACCCCACAAAAAAAAAAGGTTGTGGATATGATATCTTTTGCCTACAAGGATGATTCTTTTTTTTTTTTTTGGTTTTTGGGGATTATAAAAACTATTCTGAGCTTTATTTCTTTATGCCCAATTTGTTACCCAAAAAAAAAAAAAGAAAGAGGGGAAAAACATAAAAACAAAGAGCGAGGAGATCGTTTCTTGCGGCCCAATCATGCCCTGAAAGCGTACGACCGCAACACTCAAACACAGCGACCTAATTTATGACTTATCCGTAGAAGTAAATAATTTGCAAAAATAGAAACCTGTTCAATCTAACAAGAACTGTACAACTTTATCTTCGAACTGTCCAAGCTGAATAAAAATACGGGGTTTGACGAGAAGCCAAACAAAGCCCAATTTCTCTCTTCGTCTCCCTTGTTCAGCAGTCTGCAATTTCTCATCTTTAAGGTTCAATTCTTAAATTTCTACTTGGTTTCTCTTAATTTGAAGTGTTTTTTTTGTTGGTTTTTCTTATTTTTATTTAATGTTTGCTGGGTACAACCACGGCTGATCAGTGAATTAAACGTGCTGCTGTAGCGAAATTTGCTCAATCAATGGACTTCTTTTTGTTTTTGATCGATTGGGTATTTGGGTTTTGGATAGTGGATGTTAAAGCTTCATGATTTTTCTTTTTTCCTTTCATTATTTTTATCTTTAAAAAGGTTGCTTTATGTTCCTTCGTTCTTTTTGCCTTCGTGATTAAATTGACTGTTCTTATTCTTTGATTCTGAGGTGTATATTTTGATGGATTTTTCCCTACTATCCTCTGTTGATTCTATTTGGTCATCTTAATTGGTCAATTATGCTTGGTTGATTTTGAATGCAACCGTCCCGTCCCCCCCTTTTCCGTTTGGGGAAGAACATTGGTGTATATAGATAGATAAGTTTGCCTGAGTCTTGTTAGTTTGGATAGGCTGTGAACCCGATTGATCATCATTCTGTACTGGAAATAAGGCTGATCTTGTTGATGGGTTTTTGTAATGTAAGCAAGCATTGGCTAGTATCAGTTGGTTGTGGATGAAAGATTATAGCACTTTGACTTAATACTTGTTGACCGCGGTGTTCGAAAATGATGGGCATTCTTGCAAGGAGCATGAATTTTCGTATAGAAGAGCCTAGTCTTCAAAAATAGATGCCGTCAAGAAAGTACGTACTGTTCGTGGAATGGCCTTGAGTATTAAGTGGGTTGAAAGGAGGGTGGCTAAGGTAGGATGTTGGAGTTCACTTATGGATTTGAATGGTGTGAATGCCTGATTAATCAAATGTTAAAATTTACTTCTTAAGCAATAAGATGAATACTGGGCATCAGATTAACATCAATCTTGAAATGCAACATACGTGTGGTGATAGTAAAAGTTAACACTTTCTATCTGGTGCTTGCATTTAAATGAGAATTCAGTTTGTTACAAAGTAGTTTTGGTTCTACTTCTATGAAATTTGGAAATTAAGTTCTTCATAGCCCCAGCCCAAAAAGAGGAGGGAGAAAAGGAGAAAGATATAGTGCATAGAGTGGTGTCCATTTGGAAATTAATTTCTTAATAGCTCCAGAGATGTGAGAAAGAGAATCATGAGTTTGGCTGTAAGGAGACTGTGATTTTTGACTCTGCTACTCTACGTAGTTGAAGATGGAATCTCATCTAGCTGATTTCTTTTTCTTGGGGTTAGGAGTTGCTTGCTTGAGGGTGCCTTTTGCAAGTGGAATAGGGAATGAAGAGGTGATTCATTGGATAGTTAACAATTTGGTTTGGTACATGTGGTATTTTGGGCCATCATTTTTTTTTTTTTGGGGGTTCATCTGCTGTAGTCAGACGCATGTTATGGGTCTCTTTGCTTGTGCCAAAGCTTAGTTCGTGAAATCATTTGTTGTCTCGTAAGTCATTGCCTAGTGTCAACCCTCTCTGTCTTTGATGTTTTCTGGTTCATAGCTGTTTTATCATAGGAGAGTAGAGGTTTGTCTTCACTCTTTTTCAGTGCAATGGTGGAAGTTAAATGACATAGGCTTATTCCTAAAAACTTGCCTTCATTTGTGCCAGAACTCCATTCATCATTGAGGTTTTTGTACACATCTATGTCCTTTTTTGGGGTTAATAAGTCATCTCAGAATCTTTGCTCAGATCAGGAACTAGTTTCTCTGAATTCTGAAAAGGTTTGAGGCCCTTCTGACAGAGACTAGATGCCACATTTTAACCAGACTTCTGTTTGCACGCTTTCTCCAAGTACACTATTGATTGACTTATAGACTAAAATATAGCAGCATAATTTGAAATGTTGACTTACCATTTCAGGAAATATGGCAAAGAGCTACTTCAAGCTAGAGCACGATCTTGGTAGTTATGTTGATTTAGTTCTTTTTTTTTTTGGGAGGAAATATATTAATGTTCTGGTTTCTTTCTCAATGCTAAATCTATCTCTAATAATTCTCAGAGAAAAGACGCGCAGAGGCAGCTAGAATCAGAGAGAAATACCCAGACAGAATACCGGTAAGAAAACTATTGTCCAGAGGGTTTTTTCCATGCCCTGGTGGTTGTTTAAGTTGATTATCCTATGCAATGAATTTTCTTTTTATGAATGTATGTGCTAAATTGTGGAGTTAGTGATTGGAAGAAAATGCATATATATCAGTTCACATGCTTTTGGCATAGTTTTTGATATAGATTTTGGTTCGGTGCTTAAGACTGAAGAGTTTCCTTTCGTTTTTATCATGTGAAAAACTTCTGATCATATCTTTGTGTGTGCTCTTTGAAGGTAATCGTGGAGAAGGCAGAGAGAAGTGATATTCCCAACATTGACAAGAAAAAGTAAGCAGCTCCTTGTCTTTGTTTCTGTACATAGCAAAATGTGCTTGATCCCCTGTTCCTATATTGTCTTATGTATGCTTTGCTTGCAGTCTGATATGGAATCTTGATAATGTTTGCTCATTTATTGTGGGAGGTTGATGGCAATATGCCTAATGTTTGTGATCTGCCTATTTCTGGTTGGTTGTACTGTGGAAAGGGCTGTTACGTGGAGAGTATGAGAAAGAAGTTGCACTAATTAAGGGTTTCTATTGCCTCCCCTCTTCTTTTCCCCGGTTGCTTCATTTTCCCTTTCCAATATGAGGTTGTACAATTGCTGCAGAGAACAGCCGTTTGTGATTCTGAGAGGGATATGATTGTTATTTTAACAGATATGGTATGGGGTCCATTTATTTGAACTGTTGGAGGTTCCAATTGGAACATTTAAACAGATGCCATCATAAGCAATGTTACAAAATTTGTGATCAAAATTATCGATTGTGCTCTGTACAGGTGCAACACCCCTCAAATTGTTCGGATCTTCCACTGCCATATTAAGTCTTATTATCTTCTCAGAGGCTATTAGAGAAGCAAAAAACTATTTCATTTAATTCAACAAGACTAGCATTGCCTTTTGACATAGGGCCCATTTTGGAAATTGAGCAACAACAACACCACCTCCTCCCAGTGTGGATCCTACTTTCCCGAGTCTGGGGAGATCCAGATGTAGGTAGCCTTACCTCTACTAGCATTCTTGCCCGTAGAGAGGCTGAATCCAAACACTTTGGAGATTGAGCAGTTGAGTCGAATTGAGCTTTATAGTAAAGTTATTTCATGCTCATCTCTTTTCCGTAATTGACAACTTCTGTGAGCTTCTGCTAGGGATGGCAACGGGGCGGATTGAGGACGGGGGCCATATTCCCCGTCCCCGTCCCTGTCCCCGCCAAGATCCCCCATCCCTGTCCCCACCCCGTTCCCCGTTGCGGGGGAAAAAATTCCCCCCATCCCCATCCCCATCCCCATCCCCAGCGGGGATTTAATCCTCGAGGGGGCTCCAATGGGGATTTATACCCGTTATTTTTTTCCCTCCTATGTAATAAAATCCCCGACGGGGCTCTAACGGGGATTTATACCCGTTATTTTTCCTCTACCATGTAATAAGTAAATCCCCAATGGAGATTTTCACCCGCTGTTTTTTTCC
>NCQV01156355.1:5941-18270 GCA_002740545.1 Lophocereus schottii
TAAGCTTGCAACTTGAAGATGGAGGTATATTTATACACACAAATTCACAAAAGCAGGATGGTGAAAGTTAGAAGCACATAGAAACATGAAACGGTAATGCTAGACTAGACTAGACTAGCAGTTGAGTTAAAAAACTAGCAACTGAAGATTGAATTCTCTTCGTCTGGAATATGAGAAGGGGTAAAAGAAATTTTAAAACACACGTCATTTTTTGGAAAAAAAAAAATTTAACCGAAGGGGCATATTTTGACAACCGAAGAGAAATCTGGAATGTGGAAACCATTATTGTTACTTAGAGCACTCCCAGTCAGGAACACGCGTTCTTGGCTGGCGGGGTCCTATGCCACATGTTCTTTCCTGATTTGCTTGAGTTGTCATTACCATGAGAGGAAAAACGGGCAGGCATTCTGCCTCCCATTTCCCTTTTTTCGTCATTTTGTACATTTTTTATTTTTTATTTTTTTCCTTCTAAAACAATATTATTTAGGTTATTAGAAAAAGACTGTATATGATAAAGTGGGTTCATTATAAGTATTTTATTAATTGATTTAACTTGAAATTTCATGGGTTGAAGAAGTGAAAGAACACGAGTTCTAAAAAGTTAGAACTTTTGCTGACATGACAGGATAGAGTTCCAAAATATGGAAGCCGCAATTGAGGAACTTGTGTTCTATCAGGTGGGCCTCATCGCCACATGGTTGTTGCTAGACCTGGCAAAACTGGTTCGAAACTTGAAACCCGAAGCGAACGACCTAGACCCATATCCGACCTGACATCCAAAATATGCTCACCCGAAAGTGGCCTTGAAATCCGAATTGACCCGACTCGAAATTTTCTACAAAGTTGTTTGTTTTGGTATAACGAGCGTATTTCCCCAAAAATTGATTAACTCGAAATCGACCCGAATCGAATCATATCCGATTCAAACCGGAACGACTCGAAATGTCATTTAACCCGAACATGACCCGACCCAAACTTGACCCGACCCATACCCAAACAGAATGACCTATTTGCCAAATCTAGTTGTTGCTAACCCTTGCAAGTGCCTCGCGGGTAAGAGCCCCCTTTATGATGAGCAGACAAGGGATACCTTCTTTTTTGAATCAAGCTTGATTTACTAAAAAATCTTTTGGGAAGTGTGTATAGCTGAATTCGTAGAGCATTGGGCTTTTAACCTAATGGTCACAGGTACAATGTACTGCCGTTTCACCTTTCGTTCCAACTTATTCTGTCATTTTGTGATTTGTTTGGTTTTTCCTCTTTTTTCTCCTTAAATATATTATTTAGATTATTAAAAAAAATTTTATGTTATGAGATAGGTTCATTATAAATATTTTATTGAGTGATTTAAATTATAGTTTTGGGGGTTGGAAAAATGAAAAATAAGAGTTGTGAAAAATTAAAACTTTTACTAATATAATAGAATAATAAAATTTCAAAATATAAAATATAGCCTGAAAACACTCTACCCCGTTCTCCTTCCCATTCCCCATCGGGCCATCCCACAAATGCGGAAAGCTGCGGGAACTCCAATCTGATTCCATTGCTTTTCATTACTTCACTGGACCCCCCACTTCCCATCACATATGCTAATTTAGATTTTATGATGTCAACAGGTGCCCAACCTATGTAGGTATTGCCGACATTATTTGTGAGGTATATCTATCACGTACATCGTACAAATATACATATGGCTTTGATTTGCCCATCAGTTGTTTGCTCTTAATTATTAGCTGTCTCTCAGTTCTTAATCATTAATTGTTTCTTAGTTGTTAGCTGTTCATTATTTAAATTAGTTATTTATATTAATTATTTAAATTAATTGTTTATAAAAAATGTTTAAAATTAACTATTTTTGAAATAATCAAAATTCTATTTATGCCTTTTCTCTACATTCCTTTGTAGTTGCATATGATTTTTTTTTTACTTAGTTCACCGTGTTATTTTCTTTTCAAAAAAATTAGATTATATCATATGTAAAAATTATTAGATCCTTAAAACCTTATTTCCTTACTAATTCTGCATATTTTGTATTCATTATTTATGTTATTTTCTTTTCAATTTATATGTATTTATGTGATGCTAAAGTCTTACAACCTTGTGAAATTAGCAATGCTCAATGAATTATTGAGAAAAGAAATTAAATTAAAGCGTGAAATTCTCCAATTGTACTCTAGAAATCATTTCCATTAGCTCATGGATTGTTCTAACATGCAGTATCACTGTATAAGGTAAGCGAACTATCTAGACTAAGGCCGACAAAGAAATCCATATCCGTCTAAAATTCACAAAATTTGCCTCAATAAATATGGGTATGGGTGGTAAGAATAGGGGAAAAAATGGGTATGGGGTGGGTATTGTTAAATAGGTATAGGTATTGGTGTAGATTTTGCCCGTTTTATCAATACCCGCTTTGTACCTATCTCATACCCGTCCCATATAAAACTCATGCTCATTTGTTTAAAATTTTAAATTGTTACTTGTACTTAAATATTTTGCTAGTTGCATTGAGTTATATGATATTCAAGACTTCAGTGGAACATTTTGTTTAAAACTGTAATTATCAAGTGTTAATCTATTACTTTGATTGGTAAACTTTTAGTTTTATTTAATGTGATATGAAATGTTGTTAGAAGTTTGGTATTAATGTGATATATTGGCTATTTGATTCGGATATGGGTCAAAATGTATTTAATTTTTTTTGTCTATGTATACCCGAATTAAACCCGCATACTCACTATACCCAATCGGTATAGGTATGGGTATAACTTTACAATATCCGATGAGTATAGATGTAGGTATGGGCATTAATTTTTAAAATAAATGAGTGAATATATGGCTAAACCCATCCCATACCCTCCCTATTACCACCCCTAATCTATGCACCTATGCGTGCCATTTAAAGTGCACCACTTTGAGTCTTTGACAATGGATCCCGCAGCATCAGTGTTTGATCCAAAATATTAATATGCTTCCACTTTATTTTAATGGGTGATAATACAAAACGTTCCTCATATTTGTCTAAAATAGTATACTGTATGAATATATGATATACTATTATTAAATTATTAATTGTTATAATTAGTTATTAATTATGAACTTTGAGTATTTGTTAACTATATTAATGTGTACAAATAATATTCTAAGAGGATTAATCTCATCGGAAAAGACAACTACATATAAAATTTTATAATTGTATAATTTTACATAGTTTATGATTAATAATATCCTTCCAATATTCAATTGTATATTTTTTCAATTTAGTATGTAAAGTTATAATTTTTACATTTAATTTAAGATATTTTTTCAATCATACATAGAGACATTTATTTTTAAACTGAATTAAACTAAACTTATTCTGAAAAATAAGTTGAAGACAGTAATATGATCTTAATCAATCACGAGCAATTACCAAAGCATCTTTCTGGTACACCAATGGCTGGCAGGCTGGAGCTATAGTTTATAACTGATTTGCCAATAGATAGCGCTATAGCAAAAATTTGTTCGATCCGAATATCTGAATTTGTCCGACTCGAAAAAAAATCGGGTCATAAATTTTTCGTCTGAATTTTGAATCCAAATATAATAGTTTTTATATTTCTATTATTTGAGCCCGATTTTGACTAGAATTTAGCCTTATTCGAATTGTGCGATCCCAAAAAATGGGTATTGGACATCAATTTCTTATCGAATTCTCCGACGTGTTTCGACCCAAACTCGAATTTTTACCAGCGCTGCCATTAGAAATGTAAATTATTGAACCGTGTCCTTTGACGACTGTTGAAATTAATAAAGAGAAATCAGTCCTTGGTCCCAAAAAAAAAAAAAAAACCTTTATTATATCCATAGGCATATATATAGTCTTAAAGGTAAAATAAAAATCCATATTTGCAGGCACATATGTCTTTTAGAAGTAAAAAAAAAAATTTGAATGTATGCATGACATACTTTGTAAAAGAAAGGCTCCCTGCTTGTTTCAGGGTAATGAATTAGGTAATGATCTTATTTGATAAACAACTGTTAACTATTAGTTATTTATATTAGTTGTTGGTAGTTAGTTATTTGAATAAAGATTCATTTTAGTTGTCTGATAGCTTTTGTAGAAAAACTATTTAGTGAAATTAGCTATTTCTGATAAAGTTACAAGACAAAAAAATAATTCTTCAAAAAATTCTTCCAAAAATTTCATAGAATTAGCTTTTTCAAATTGTTTTTTGAACCCCAAAAGAGTTGTTCTAAAAATTTATCTTATGAAACACTCAAATTAACTTTTTGACTTGGTCAAAACACTAACTTTGATTCAAAAGTTATTTTTGGTTAAAATACTCTGCAAAAATATGTTTCCCAAACATACCCAACGACAAAACATGAAGAGAACTCCAAGAAAAGCTCAAGTGGAACGCTAAGACTTGAGATGTCCCAAGTTCCGATCTTAAATAAGACATTTTCCTTATATAGGGGAAGCAATTCGACCTCAATAGACCTTTGGTGCGATTTATGTCCCCCCCTCCCCTACGACGCAACTAGCTACAACTCCCGTTGGAGGAACGTGGGTATGATTCATGAGGGTTAGAGTATGTAGCCTGCTTATCCTTATTTTTGGGGGGGGAAAAAACTTAAAAAACAAATTAACGTACATACCGAGTGTCTGGTTTGATAAATAAAGTAGTGTACTATAGTCATGTGAAAAATCAGTATGTACTGAAGTCATTAGGGCATCCTATGTACCCCCAATCCTCTATAAAAGGGGAAGTCGAGTATTGAGAATGGACACGATCATTTGAACATTCTTGAGCACAAGAGAAGTTAGGATTCTTTATTTCTCTATGAGCAAACATCTCTCATGATCTTAACTTAAGTCCCTCTTCAAAACTTTCTATTGTAATATTTTCATTTTCAAGCTTTCAATAAAAGAAATTTTCTAGTAGAGAACGTTATTCAATCGGATCTTATGTCTTAAAATATTATAATTTCTTGATTAAAGCCTCACTATCCTTTAAAGTACTTAAAACTTGATTAGTGATTATGGTATGAGGTAGGAAATGAAACAGATCTGTACTGTGCCTGATCTAAGGAAGTTGGGATTGAGATTAGCAATCTCTGTAAACCAGAAGTTAGAGAAACGTCGAAGTCCAATACCGACTAAGTTCAGATAATGGTCAAAACTCTCTAATTAAGTTTTAATTATTTTGCTAAGCATTGTAGGCCATTAATCACAGAAAATATAATATTTATGATATAAGTAGTATATTATGATAGCTAATACCAGTAAAATCATTATAAAAAGTCTAAGCGTATAAACCAAGCATATTTTACCCAGAATAGGGACCTTTCTCTAAATCTCGAAAGTTTTGGTAGTTAAAAATCAGGAGTATAAAACCTCAGGGTAGTTATAACTCAACAAAATAAGATCAGGGTTGAAAAAATTAGTATCGAAAACTCGAGGGTGGTAGGTGCAAAATACCCAGTTATTTTGCTAAGTATGGTGGGCCGTTAATCATAGAAAATATAATATTTATGATATAATTAGTAGATTGTGATAATAGTACTAGTAAAGTCATTGCAAGAAGTCTAAGCATATAAACCAAGCATATTTTACCCAAAATAGGGACCTTTCTCTAAATCTCGAAAGTTGTGGTAGTTAAAAATCAAGAGTATAAAACCTCAGCGTCGTTATAACTCAACAGAATAAGATTAAGGTCGAAAAAATTAATATCGAAAATTCGAGGGGTGGTAGGTGCAAAATACCCCTACTCTTAAGCCGATTAAAACGCCTTACCTGATGATGTGTGACATATGATGAAAGTAGATGTGTCTAATTTTCATAGAAGACATATTCGTATTTATGTACCCCAATTTGAGGACATGCAAAAACATAAATCTGTATCACACTGACTATTTCTCACCTATGAAAGTGGCACATTTTTATTGGCTTGAAGTAATTCGCACTCCATTTCCAGATCGATATATTACCCAGTACTAGCCTCCAATCACATAAAATGCTACTCAACCTTGGCAAAACTATGTTAGCTCGACCAAAAATTCCAAGAAAGAGAAGGAGGGTGAGAGAGAGAGAGAGGGGTTGCAAGCTGTAGGGTGGTGACAGAAGATAAAGAGCACAAAGGAGTGAGATGCAATTCAATTCTTCAGATATGATTTAATTACGTGCATGCCATCCTCAGTGCTCTCTATCTTCTGTCAGCTTCCACAAAAACATCACCTCTCTTTCCTTTTATTAAATCAAATACACAGAAACACACACACACAGCGAGAGAGAGAGAGCGAGAGAGAGAGAGAGAGAGAGAGGAAGATGAATTGAGAAATAATGTTCTTTGATTATGGAGGGTGGCTCTTGTAGATTGCTGGGGGAGACCTGTACTACAGAACCCTGGCTATTTATAGAGATCGAGAGAGCAAGAGAGACTGTATACATGTTTTTCTTAATGTCAAAAAAAATAAAAATCACATATATTCTCTTTTTATTCTTTTTCTAAAAGAAAACAGAACTAATTAAATAAAAATATCACTGTTGTTTGATTCTTTCTTTTCCTCATTGTAAGTTCCCAAAATGCAAAGGTCACTGTAAGTCAAGGTTTTCCATTTCTAGTAATAAATAAAATAAATTTATATAAGTCACGAGCATTGACATAAATCCATCCCACTAGTTATCTGAATGTGTTCAATTCGAGGGGAAAAAACGAAGTTCAGTAATGAACTTTCCTCCGAATTTAAAATTCGAACAATAAGTTAACATACAAATTGAACGCGAGTCAGGTTTCAATTAAGAACGCGGCTCCCATTGGGTTGGATTTGTAACTAGATGACCTAATTTAAACATTGAGCAATTAGGACTAGTACTTTTGAACCAAAATTGCCGAAATTATAGGTGAAAAATCTAGAGAACCGCATCCAAACATATATAGACATGCGGGTTTAAGTTTACTCTGATTTGAGCATCCGATTTGGATATAAGATCTTTCTGAATGTTTGATTTTACTAAACCCTACCTTTTACGAATGACTTACTTCTTTGGGGGGATGCAATTCTTCTCTATTGTCTTCAAAATTGTGCTTAATACTTCTCTCGTCTTTCTTTATTTTGGGGAAGGGGGGGCACAATAATGTACAATTTAAACTAAAAGAAAACCTAATATTTTCAATAATCCTTGCTATTGATGGGAGATCATTGCCCTCTAGATGCCCCCCCCCCCAAAAAACCAAACACACAAAAGAAACACTAGTACGAAGGGACCAAGATATACAAAAACAACAGGCAAAATAGAACATGAGTGTGAGGGATCTAACTTGATATGTTATGTTTGTCTACTCCCACAGTAGGGGAGTAATATGTTTATAATTATTGGCAATTTGGTGGGTTTCTTAAAAGTCTAAACAATAGTCCAAATTTGGGAACATGAAAGCAAAACACAATCGCAAAAGTCAGGGATATGTTTCAATCTTAATATCATGATCACATTCAATATATTGTTTGTCTCCATCGATCACACGTAAGAAAGCATTGTGAGATTGATGTCTACGGTTGGAAAGAAAAGATCAATAAATAGGCCAATGTTCATTTTCAGGCACGGCATGCTTCATTTTACATTTCCATTATCGACTTTGCATTGTTAGCCTGCCCTAGCTAAGGATCTGATTCAATATATTTGAGCACTTTCTTTTCAATCCTGTGACTCTCTGTACTAGCTGTCCTTCATCTTTGTTGTATTCATTGGCTCACACTGAATCAAATCACGTCTGCTAGTCAATATCTTTCCTTGATATTCAACTCATTAGCATGTACAGCCAATACAGAGAAAGGCTTATCTATGCTTTGAAGTTTCCGAAAAGACCACAAGGTCACTAGACACAGTTAACAGAGAATTCTTCTTGAAAAATCTAATACGCAGAAAGGCTTACCTATGATTGCCTGGGATAAATTTTGGAGGCTCAAGAAATTGGAACGCTTGGACTAAGGAAAACAGAGCCGATTAACCTAGGCTTCCATAGCAAATTAGCATGGGAAATTTTACATGATAATATCAGTTTACGGACACAAATTATGAAACAGAAATATTTAAGAAATCCTCCAGTTTGGAAAAGTATCTTGAGAAATAGAGTTGGGCTTAAAAAGGAATTAGATATGTAACGTCCCCAAATTGACAATACTTGATTAGTCTAACGTAATTGCCTAATTACCATCGATTTGCAGCGAAAGTCCTGTGAATGAGGACGCTACCGCCGTTCCTTGACGGAACAAGGCTACTTGAAAACCACATGCATTAGAATGCCATTAAACATACTTTCAACCACTAGAATTCCTGAGGATATCTGAGTATACCTATTAAATCAGCGCATGACTAACATTTACCATCTAACACAATCCTCAAAATAATGTACAACAAGCGGGGTTTTTAGGGAGGCTAGCCTGTAAATCACTGTGAGCACCAGCTAGCTAACGTACAGTAAACTGTGGTCTTTGCTCATTTCTCGCGTTCCTCTGACCTATCCGAAAGAGGGCCCTGCACTGATCCTTCACCTAAAACAGAAAACATGAAAACATTCGAATAATGAATCGAAACTCAGTACGCACATCCCTATGCTGTTAAATAAGTTTTGTATGTAAATGGTTGGGCGCACGCATTTCAAAACATTTTGATTTGCAAACAGGGGAGAGAGAGTCTATATGTAAAATTGATTTGCTGATTATTATCTGAAAGTGGACCCCTTAATGATGTCTGTTGCGATCTTGAGATAGGTGCACACCTCCTAGACCGATCGGAGAGCCTGAGTTGTAGCCGCGCGGGTAACTTGAAGGGCATAAGCCCTGATGATTGAGCATTGATGGGGCCACTTGCTTATGTGACAAAATAATAAGTAAACTGATTCCTTAAATGAACATTACATTGATTTTTCATCATGGAGAACATGTGAGTTTTTGAAGAACACAGGCAATGTGCATAACTGGTCTTTTTAAAATTCTCTCTCTTTCATCATGGAGCATGTGTGCTGGCAACTTGAAGCGACAGATGTGATCCCATTCCTGCTTCAAATATTATATGTATTCCCATTAGTGCAATATTACGATGTTTATTAGATTTCTCCACTTAATAGATTATTTGTAGTTGGCTGTATGTTTATAGCTAACGAGGTTGTTACCAGTGTTTTAAGGTAATAATGTAAGCTCATTATACCTTTTAGAATTCTTATCACATTAGTATTTACTGAGTGCTTCTATTTTAGCTATTTATATTAAACGGAGGACGAAGACAAGGAAAACCCCGAACCTTTATCACACTAAACCATCGGGATAAGTACATTGGGACATTTATAAGAGTATTTACGGAGTTTAATATTGTCTGGTTTGAGGTCACATCGTCACTTCAACCTGCAACGCACAAATACGTATGCATATATATACATGTACATGAAATGCTGAATTGAAATGCTACGCCCAACATAGTTCAAACTAAAGTTAAAAGAATATTAGGTTCGGGCCGTTACAGCCTTCCCCCCTTAAATTAAGTTTCATCCTCGAAACTTGTACTTGAAAAGGAACAATCTGGAATTCTTTTGAAATTATGAGATGTACAAATGTTTTGTATATGCTCAAAACTTGTTGGTAAATCTAATAGGTGAACCACATGCTTCTGTCCTCATGTAATATGCCCTGACTCTAAGCTAGGAGTGTTAATGTTTCCTTAAATCATGGGGTTAAACGGATAGAGTTTCCTCTAAAAACTGGCCATTATCCAGGCTTAAAGCCTTACATTTCAATCCCTGCATTAACAATAGGTACAGAAAGAGGCCAAATCAAGCTCAACGGCCACACGCCGAAGACCACCACTCTACGGGCCACACGCCCGGAGTAAATCACCCAACACTGCACAGTAGAAGAAAATAAATGAAAGGTACAACTCAATATATCACACGTCCGGAGTAATGGGGTTTACATCCCAAAAATAAACAATAATGTGGCTCACATGGCCGCATAGAACAACTTTTAAACCTTAATTATGCCATAATACCTTTTTAACTCTCAAATGACCATACCGAATGTCTCATCCCACTTCTCTGCGTGTACATGTGACTCCTTTTCAAAGCGACAGACGATTCAATCGTATCTGGGTTCAATCAGTGTAGTACAAATGAGATAATGATCATGCAGCTACAACAAGGTGGTCATCTAAGTGCCATCAACATGACAGTATCGATAGATGAAGTTGGATCGGCCAAACAGAGTATAAAATAGACGCTATAACAAGACGACATAGGGGAAGACTAAGTCTATGTGTTAAGGATTCAAAGTAAGACACTATATCTTTTAGTATGCCATGTACTCGAACCATTTCCTTATCATACAATGGTGCTCGTCTCTCTACACCCCAAATAACGTGAAGTGGTATAAAATGAGCAGAAGTGGTGAGTGTGTTCATAATGGCCCAACAATGTTCTTCTTAAGAGCATAGATGAATAACCCCATAATAAAATCCACTGGAGTTGAATCACTTTTCCAGGTAGGAATTTCATTTAAAGGTCTCAATGTACCTAAGAGGCGCTGACATCTGCTGTTTAGCTTTCACCTTTGACACGTCGAACACTTATCTACATATCCTGCAATGTCTCTCTTCATGTTGCACTCCTAAAGAATTACTTTAGATCCCTAAGCCCCTTTTTCCTCCTGGTGCCTAAAGTGTTGGACCTAGGTAAGGTTACTCAATAACCACGTTTGTCCTTTGAGGACTTGGTTCCTTTCTCAAAAACCTCATGTCCCAAGCACGTCACTTCAATTGATCAAAACTCACTTGCTCTCATGAGTGACATTATAGAATATGTCTTCCTATGTTTTCCCTTGTAGAAACATACTTCTTGACCTTCCTGGCTCATTAAAGCAACCTTAAGGAATGGATTACGTCAATCTAAGATAGGAAATGATAGGAATAATAGCATTAGCACAGAGGACACAATGATCAGCAAGGTTTCATATGCAAATTAAGACCATTTAGGCAATTGCTCGGTGTCAAGAGGGGGGCTAAAATAGCAAAGACAAGACCTAAGTCGAAATGATTAAGGAAGAAGGTGCTAAATGACGAGGAATATTAAGTGGTTGATGGAAGAATCGAATGAAAGGAATAGATGGCAAATTACAATATGCTTATGATAGGAACGGCATGAAGATAACTAGAAGCGTAAGTCATTTAGGAAGGAAAAGCAATAAAAGTAAGGTGGTTTCAACCATTTAGTTTGTAAGAGCCAACACGTTGCGCATAGGATCAAATCCAAGCTAGTAGTAAATTAGCAATTTATGTAATGATTGGATGTTAAGGAAAGGAAAGATCACGTTACTATTGAAGTAATGGTTGCCGAAAATAAGCTGCGCAGAAGTAGTGAGTGGAAGCATGAGAGAAATGTAATCCATTGCAATGATAAGATCCCCTCATAAAAATTAAGGTCACGAGGAAATTCAATGAAGGAAAGGATATGTAATGAAGTATGGATGGGATATGTAATGAAGTATGGAAGCAGCAACAATGAAGAGGTTTGCAAACTTAATGTGAATGAAGAAGAATGACAAATTGAATTATGTTATCGTACAACAAAGGGGTAACTAGTCCTAGTTAATGACCAAAGAGGTCAATAAGGAAGTGAAATTATGCTGACAAAGGGGGTTGAATATTAGTTGACAAAAGGTCGATGTGTACTCATTTGGATCAATACAAGAACTCATGCAGACGAAGTAGATATACTCTCAAACAACCATCACTTCCTAATTCCTTACAAACACAAACTGTAATGCCACCACAGATGCTCTAAGTCCCATCTCATGTAATCCTTATACTTATTATCATTCTTTACGGATTATTTAGTTTCCAAAGTCTCTTTTACTCTTGACGATGGTGTAAGTTATGACTTCTACAACTCCCAATATACAAAAATAACGAACCCGTTGACGCATTTGGCATTCCCTCAAGCCTCTTGCCTGTAACTCCCCCACTATTGATTATCATTTTTCACCTGTTTCTTCGATGGTTCCAATGCCTCAATGCCCTTTTTAATCACTTTTTTTTTTCCTTCTTTTTTTTCATCCAGTCCTTGCAGTCTCAAGAGGCTTGGTTCTCGACTCATCTGATGCGCCCCAAAATAAGATCATGCCCAATAACTTTATTTTGCACCATTTAATTAATATAACCTGACCCAGTAGCACACATGACCTAATCCATCAAGATAAGAGAAATTATTTATATTATCTCCTTAGAATCTCATATGGGTATCTTGGAACTAAAATTCATCCATAGAAATCACCAGATGCCTATAGAGTTTGTTTTAACCTCA
>NCQV01156367.1:0-18590 GCA_002740545.1 Lophocereus schottii
TGAGAGAGGGCTTGGGTGGTCTTTGATGGTGCAACGGACCATCTCTTGTTCATAATGTGGTTCGGGTAGGTTATGACTCGTCTTGATTAGTTGGTTCATCCATTAGTAAAATCACAACTTCAAGTCGCTTGTTTTTGTGTTTGTAGTGTAGTTTAGTCTTTCCTCTTTCACCCTTTGATCTCGCCTAGATTGAGACGCTCTAGTGAACTCTGGTAGTTGGAAACCCAATTCCCTTCGGATGGCACCCCAAGTACTCAACGATACACCTTGCACTTGGGGTTTATAAATATTAAAACTCTGTTTTTCTCGCAACAATGTTTATAATAGATTTCGGGCCTGTTCGTTAATGGTGAACATACTGAATAAGCTACCTACTCCTACCTACTCCAACTTTCAAGCTGCTAATTAAGCTACCACAATTTGCTACAACCTACTCCAATATGCTTCAACTTATTCGAACTTCTTAGTCAAATATGCTCCAATAATGCTCCAACAAGCTCTAATTTGCTTAAGCTTGCTCCTAATTGTCGAGCCCTGCACGAAGTCAATCCTAACCTTCAGAAAAAGATAAAATTTTTCACATGAATGCGAAATTCACCTCCACCCATGTAGGTAAAGATGATAATTTAATTTTTTTAAAAATTAAATTTATTAAACAAAATAAATGTTAGCGTCAAATTAAGAAAAGGATAATACTGTGGGCACAACTTAGAAGCTACTGTTAACAAATAAATTGTTAACAAAAAATTAATAAATGTATTTATTTTGACCAGGATTAGATTTACTTTATTGGTCTTCACTTTGAAGTTATAAAAGTCCACCTAAAAAATATGGGTTAGCTACTGAGGATAAGAGAATTTCAATTTTCATAGTGTTTACTCTAGTTGAAAATCGAGAGAATGTTTGGAGTATCAAACAACACTTGGATGATATTAAGGACAAATTGATGTATTATATTATGTTGTGTGCCACACAATTTAACTAAATGCATAAAAAGGTATACCAATCTTAACCAAACTAATGAACGTTGTAATAATTTTCCTAACGTAAGGTTGTAAGATAAGCAAGACAAACACATCATGAATGAATGTATACGTGTAATAGCTAATAATATTTCATTAATAAACAACCACTAAAGTTCTATATATAGCTTTTTTTTTGTAGCAAAATGTGTTTAGTTTATTGCAAAATTAGTGCATTTTTCTTGATATATGAAAAACATTATTAATTTTTGCAATAATGCTTGCAATCCTGTTCAACTCATCCGTTGCATATTTTTTTTGGGGGGGGGGAATATGCCCCAACATAGGAATATGTACTTTGTACTTGTTTGAAAGGAATAATATCCATTTATGTTTTTTTAGCACTAATACATGTAGCAAAGCAGTAAAGAAATATGCCTAGTTGACATTGTTCCCATACTCGACTATGACATTCGGTAAAGAGAAGCATTGTTTGTCCCATGCAAAGCCATAGCAGTGAATAAAACACCTTTAAATGACCCTTTGAGTTGGCATTCATAGGCATAGGATTGCAAGCCTTTTTGAATTCTTCCATGCATCCTGCCCAACAGATAAACCACCCTTTAAATCTAGGATTTGTTGATTGTGGTTCACTAGAGGAAGCTTAGGCATTAGTGGGAGGGATGTCCTACGATATGTATGCAAGATCCTTGGGTGAGTAATCCTTACCATTGGAATATAAGTTGCCAATTTCAAGGCGAATTATACTTCCCCTCAATTGCCACTAAAACTAGAATTCGAGCTCTCATTACCTCATGATTTTTCAATTGCAAGCCAAACCTTCAAAGTAGTGTCTTATTTAAATCCTTGTTTTTTTTTTTTTTTCCAGCTTGGGCTTTTCTTTCATATTTGGTAGCATTTTTCTTCAAACCCACCTTGAATAAGTCATAGCATTGACCATTAATCTTGGACATTTTTAGTCATGAGACTCTCTTAAGGATTTGATCAAGCATGTTCTGTTGTCCTGGATTCTAGATGCATGTATCCTTAATAGAGGTGCTTGGTCAGTGCAAAAGGTGGTAAATCTATAACTTACATTCTTATATTGGTTCAAAGTAAGCCCTACCATGAGTGATTGGAACATATAGGTGTTATGGGTGCTCATGGAAAATGAAGGTTTGGAATTTGGGTTGTGTTGTGGTGAATTTAATGAAATTGAAGATTGGCGTATGAATATGAAATCTTGGCCATTAAAGGGTTGAGGAGGAAGAACAGAGACTTGAGTATTTGAATTGGGAAGATGAGAGTAAAAAATGGCTGAGTTTGATTCCTGAATTTGAGTAAAATTCGTTCCACTGTTCTAATTTCTAGGAATTATCAGGATGTCCAAAACTTCTGAACATTTTACGGCAGGCTCTATGTAATATTTGGGATTTGTATGCAAAATTTCATGAATTTTGGAGGTATATCCTATAAAGGAAACTGTTCTGTTTCAGTGTGTAAATTCGGCCGCTCTTTCTAATTATGTGAAAGCTAGGCTTGAAGGACAATTATGAGAATTGTGTTGTCAATTAATCATAATATTTTGCAATTTCCTGTAAAGTTTCATGAATTGTAGAGGTGTATTTTGTGAATTATAAATTTCTAAGTGAAGTAGTTATTTTAAAAGAAAGTTGGGGTTGATAATTGAAGTTGGGCCCACATACTAGAGATGGGAGAGTTGTAAGGTGTAAATTTGAGGTGAGAATGATAATTTTAAGGGTTCCATGGCTAGTTACAATTGTGGGTGTTCAAGAAAGATTGAGTTTGAGTGGAGATTGTAAAATAGATTTATATAAATTAAATTACATTGCAAATTTAAAGGATTTTGTTGAATTTTTGAGAGGAATTAAAGATTGCATGTGCATTGTGAGTTTTGCAAAGAAGTAAGGTTGTATATGTTAATTTGCCATGAAATTTATTTTATACTAATACCCTTTTTACTTGATTCTGAAAACTTATACCCTATTGGCAATAGAGATAAACCTATAAACCAATCTAATTAGCTTAACTATTTCTTTATTCAGTTACTAATTCAACAATTAAATCAATAAAAGGCTATTTATAATTTACTAATATTAGAAAATCTATTTGGATTAAAACGGGACTACTTTTGCCGTTATAACGCCAAAACAAGTCTTTACAAAAAAGAGAGAGAGAGCTTTTAAGAGATTTAGGTACGTTTACTGCCTGTACCTTTCAAAATTTCATATATTTTTGTAAACATCAAAATCTCATAATACACAATTATCTAGTGAACAAATTTCAAGCATTGTTTTACCACATAATTAAGTGGACACACCAGTTATCAATCATCAGGGTTTACACCCTTCAATGTACCTAGGTTGCCTCAAGTCAAGCTATTTGATCGGTCTGACAGATGTACACCAATTCAATGATGGCAATATACATATAAGCTCATCAGTTTAGTTTTCACTTTCAGATAATAATCAGTAATAGTTTTATTATAATTCTCTCTCTCCTCATTTTCAAATTAAAACGAATTGATATATACGCGCTCACTAAAAAATGAGTTTTTATTTTACAGTGTAGGAGTGAACGTATTGAGTTTCACTCATTGTGTGAAACTTTTTGTGTTTTATGTTTTTAGGTTAATAAATTGTAAAGTCCGTACTTATTTGGTGCCAAGAACACAGGGAATAGTCAATGAAGTCTAGACAAGCTCACCGTGACATGTCAGGAAGTCCAAAGTCACCAGAACATAATGTTGTGGATCGCTAGAATTTCGTTAAGCTTGATATGTACAAATTATGTACTGTGTGGCAGCTAGGTAAGCTAAAACTGTAACACCCCACTACACCTATGTCACTATTCATCTCCATAATCTCTGTTACAACTAATAAACCAAATGAACAGGACGTTACCACCGTCTGGAACGACAAGACTCTACACACCATGACTAGATATAATATGAGTCACTTATATACATCTTCAAACTTTATCCCATCATATACAAGTAATGACTAAAATTATTTTTTCAGTGAGCGCGCACATTTCATTATATTTTAGATTGAAATAAAGGGGAGAGATAATCTTAATAAAACTGTTACTGATTATTATTATTTGAAAGTAGAACCCAAACTGATGAGCTCATACATATGTATATGTGTATGTGTGTGTGTGTATGTATGTATGTATGTATATATGTATGTATGTATGTATGTATGTATATATATATATATATATATATATTGCGATCATTGAGTAGGTGTACACCTGTCAGGCCGATCGAATAGCCTGACTTGAGGCTACGCAGGTGAATTAATGGGCATAAACCCTGATGATTGATAATTGGTGGATCCACTAGATTATATGGCAAAATAATATTTGAAAATGATTCATTAAATAATTATATATTATGAGACTTTGGTATTTATGAAAAACATGTGAACTTTTGAAGGATACAGGTAGTAAATGCACCTGTTTGCGAATCTCTCCCTTCCTTGCAATGAAGTGGGCAAGCTTGGGTGGGCGAACTATAGAATTAGATTAGCTAATGGGCGAACTATAGAATTTTCGGTTCTTTATAAACATGTTCCTATTATGATTGCCAAGCATGAGTTCCCTAGACATTTGATCCAGTTTGATATGTCAGAATTCAATATAATACTGGGAATGGATTGGTTGACTGTACATAAGGCAAACATAGATTGTAGAGATCCTAAGGTCAGTCCAAAGAACCAAAAGGGTTGAGAAGTATGTTTCTGCAATGAAAGACGTGAGAAAGAGTGCTCTATAATTTCAATTATGAAAAGACTTGAGAAAGAGTGTTCTATAATTCCAATTATGAAGACAAGGAAGCTGCTAAGGCAAGGATGCATAGGGTATTTCTGTTATGCAACTGAAGTTAAGGACGAGGAGATAAAATAGAAAATATCACTATAGTTTGTGAACTTCCTGATGTTTTCTGATAGGCTTACAAGCGCACAGTGGTGTTGTAGTAAATCAAGGTCGATCCCATAGAGACTAGGTGAAACTACTGACTTATAATCCCTCAAGATATGCTAAGCGAATCCAAACTTTAGATTGATAAAAATATGAAAATAAGGAAACAACTATAACTAATTGAAGGGGTTTCAATTTAACAACTTTTAATTCACTAATTTTAAATCAATTAAGAACAAAATGCCTAGAAATTCATGTAGTTATGAAAGTTGATTGGATCAAAATCATAAACATATATTTTTCTCTAATTGGTTAATCTCGAGGAATTATAATCTATCCAAAAATTTGGCCTATTCTTTTGAACTCAACCAAATTTGCCTAAACTAAGCAAAAGTCATTCTTTCAAACTAATTTATCCTAATCCAAGTTAAACATCTTCAATTACTGTCTAGTCCTCCTAACAGGCAAATCTCTCTTTCGAGAAGACTCCACATTAGGTCTAATCAAGCAGTCCAACAACCAAATATCACCTTTCTGTTTTTCACCCGATTGTTTCAATTGTGCAAGCAAATTTTGGTCAAAAATCTACTCACAACATGAAAATCACTCGATAGAATGAAATTAAATCAATTATGACAATAAGTATAATTCTTTAAATTAAAACATGATCCAACTATTCTTTCATAAACTACTAAATCCCTAGACAAAAATTAAACTACTCACACATGATTAAATTAAACATCTAACTATTCGAAAATGATAAATCTAAAGAGAAAAGAGAAAAGAAGATAGAAGACTTTGCTCAACCAAAATGCGTACTTCAATCTTTCGATTGCAGAACCCAATCCCGCTTCCTTGCGAATCTTCTTCTTCTACTTGCTTTCCCTCACTCTAATCTAAAATCCTAATCTACTTGAAGAAAGGAAAAGGAATGGAATAGGATGATGGATGTGTTCTGCTGCTAAGAGACGCTCTATTTATAGGAAAACCCAATCAACCTCAGCAACACGATGAGGGAAAACGAAGAGATTAGCAATTATACTTCCACCACGGACCGCGGGTTGACCGTGGTGCTAGCTGGAATCGAAATTTTTCTGTTATTCTTCCCTCCATAGGCATAGCAGCTCAGGGGCATCCATGGTGAGTCAAAATATACTCAACTAGGGTCAAAGTAAGGCCAAAATGTCCTAAAATCCTGCAAAACACATCAAACAATCATGCCCAAGCATAAAATGGGACAAAGAGTATAAATCATAGCGTGAAGCACATAATTCTCCTAAAAATGTGGAAAAATCAGCCTAAAATGAGATACACATTAAGCACTGATCAAACTCCCCATGCTTAAGTTGTTGCTTGTCCTTAAGCAAACACTACATAAAACCGACGAGGGGAAAAACATCTAGGACTTAGAACTTGACAACCTCTTTAAAGTAGGTAAGCCATAGCATATCACAACTAAGAACAACAATCAATGGCAACCCCAAATAGCGCTCAACACATTTCAAAATTAGAAAGGATGAGAAGGTTTTAAGAAAAAAGTATAAGATCACAAGCTAGATATTAAACTTGATCATCCCCAAAGAACCACAAAGTATATCATGCAAGAACATGGAATTGTAGAGCTAAATAGGCCGATAGAACCCTACTTTTGCGAAATGTGGATTACTCCCACTCATGTGTTTAAAATATAGCATAGGTTCACTCAAGACTCATTCCAAAGATGTAATTTACCATATGCTTGACAAGACTCTCAAATTCTCCACCACTAAAATGCAATATGCACAAGACAATCAAGAGAACTTTATGTGGATTGTAATATGGGCTAAAAAGGGTTAAGGGAAAGGAGTGGACAAATGCATTTGGCAATGTGGAGCTATGTAGCCTAATGACTAGGGAGCAACCAACCAAAGCACCTAAAACAATGAGGTTCACCAACGCTCCACACCCCAACAATACAATGAATAGATCCCAACAAATCATGTAGGAAATGAGTTGACAGAGAAGGAACACAAGCTTTTTACATATTCAATGCTAATCATCGAGTCATTTTTTTCGCTTTTTTTTCCTTTGTTTTTGCAACTTGATTTTTTTCTTCTTGTTTTTTTTCTTCTTCTACTTTTTTTCCTTTTTTTTGTTTTCTTCTTTTTTTTTCTTTTCCTTCAACAATTGTTTTTTATTCAATGAAACAAAAATTGCAATTACTGAAAGGCATAGGATACTCACTATCAACTCGCAACCAAATATATATACACAACCCAAACAAGAGGGAACCAAAGTAACTGCTCAATATCATCAATCCCTCAACAAACAAACATACCAAAGCCACCTTAAGCTTAATTATTTCCAAAACCACTCACTACATAGATGAAGTGATGCTCCATAGAGTTGGCTTAAATGTTAGAATATGTGTTTTACCAAGGGCTAATATGAACGGATCACAACAAAAACGAATATAGGCTCAAAGGGGCTAGCAAAGGGATTAAACATATAATACAAAAGTAGGCTATTTGGCTATGTGGCTAAAATGATCAAAGAAAGAATACCTCTATCATATCATCAACTATGCACATGCTAATGTGGTTTCAAATGAGAATCTAGAAGTTCTAGAGATGTAACATAGAAGAGTTACACACATGAAAGAAACATGAGACTAAACATAGGGAATTAATCCAAATAAGACTCAAAATCTCACAGGACATCTGCTGAAGACTCATTAAGCTCATAAAATGACTCCCATGTACAAATATTAGTGCCAACAACTCTAGGGGATAATAAAGTTCTCAATCAAGACAAGGATCAAAACAAAAAATATTTACAAAACCTTCAAAAAGTTTAGCACCAAAAGGGATTACGCATCAAAAGATACTCAAGTTCATGAAGGCTATTTTGCCTAACAAATATATCATCGGAGGTTATCTCAAACCAATCCACACCATCCCTTCATGCAACCCTATATGCAAACATAAATGCAACTAAATGCAAAACACTAATGCAAATAAAAAGAAACCTAAAACTATATGCTCTAACAAGTATGCAAGCTAATTGCCAAAATAGAAAACATAGAAAGTACCCTTCCCCTATGATTAGATAAAGAATTATTATTCAAAAGAAAGAAAGTCAAAGAAGGGAAAGGGAAAAGAACAAAGAATAATCTCACCAGGTTAGGTGCAGAGTGCACCTAAGCTGTGCAGCCTCGTAATTACCGAGGCACATGGAGCATCAATCACTCCATCACGATGTCAAGACTTGGCTCTTTAAATCAAACATCATCATGGCATGCAGAAGCTTATCAAACTCCTCAGCATAGAGTTTCCAAGCATGGCAATAAGAGAGCATGAAAATAATCACAGCAAAGAAAGTTAGTGCTCTCTTCAATAAAGCTAAAACCATAGAAAAATTAAAAGAGAAAGCAAAGAAACTGTCCCACATGATTTTTCTAGGTGCATCCGCTAGGAATATGCAATACGAGTCAAGATAGGCATCATAGAAGTATCCTAGGGAAAGAAAATTATCAACATTCCTACCAAGCATACTAAAAATTTTTCCCTCATGGCCCAAGTTAACATTAGGATCACAAATCTTAGGATTATCAATGGGCACATCTAAAGAATACTCAAGGGAAATAGGGGGTTATAAACATGTAGGGAAAACATTGGTATGATCAAGGGGATTAGGGAGAATATTATTACAATCAAGGTGCATGAACACATCACGCGACCCCTCTAAAGGTGTCTTATCTAGATCATGCACCTCATCTATAATATCTTCAGACTGAAAACATACATCAGAAACATCAAACCTAGCTACAAATCCAAAAGGCTCACCCTCCTCAAGCCCCGTGCATTAAGCTAAAGGGAAGGACGAGTTAGGGAAGGACGAGTTAGGTAAGGATAGGACAACATCAGTATTGTCCCGGGGTGATACAAAGTCAGCTTGTGCATAACATGCATAATAAGGACATGAATTAGTAGCGTGGTCAGAAGAATTACACAAATTACACCAAAAAAGGGCATAATAAGAGCTAGCATAAAATACACAAGGATCAGGAAATAAATATCTAAAAACACGACCAGCCTTCTCAAGCTCAAATGAATCCTAAGTAATCCACTCAAGCAAATACCATGCCTCATCAATATTTTTACCATGAAAAATCCCGAAACTCTAAAAGAGCTCGGGTTTTACTATTCTCACCCTCATCAACAATGTTCAAAATTTTTCATTTACCCAAACAATAACGACATTGAGTAAGAAAAATATTCAATCGCTTAAAGTACCTCCAAAATAATTCATGGTCAAATTGAGGGAAATGAAAATTTTCCATTATTTTTTTTCAATTTTTCTTGTTAATTTTTTTTTCGGTTTTTGTTTTCATAGAAAAACAAAATGCTTTGTCAAACCTATCAGGAAAAATCCAATATTCGATGCTAGTCCTCGACAACGGCACCAAAAACTTGATAGACCCGCAAGTACACGGTGGCGCTGTAACAAGTCAAGGTCAATCCTACAGAGACTAGGTGGAACTACTGGGTTATAATCCCTCAAGATATGCTAAGTGAATCCAAACTTTAGATTGATAAAAATATGAAAATAAGGAAACAACTATAACTAATTCAAGGGGTTTCAATTTAACAACTTCTAATTCACTAAATTTAAATCAATTAAAAAGAAAACTCCTAGGAATTCATGTAGTTATGAAAGTTAATTGGATCAAAATGATGAACATGTACTTTTCTCCAATCGGTTAACCTTGAGGAATTGCAATCTATCCAAAAAATTGGCCTATTCTTTTGAACTCAACCAAATTTGCTTAAACTAAGCAAAAGTCGTTCTTTCAAACTAATTTATTTTAATCCAAGTTAAATATCTTCGATTACTTTCTAGTCCTTCTAACATACAAATCTCTCTTTCGAGATGAGTCCAAATTACGTCTAATCAAGCAGTCCAACAACCGAATATCACCTTTAGTTTTTTCGCCCGATTGTTTCAATTATGCAACCAAATTTTCACCAAAAATTTACTCACAACATGAAAATCACTCGATAGAACGAAATCAAATCAATCATGACAATAAGCATAATTCTTTAAATTAAAACATTATCTAATTATTCTTTCAGAAACTTCTAAATTCCTTGACAAAAATTAAACTACTCACTTATGATTAAATTAAACATCTAACTACTGTAAAATGATAAATCTAAAGAGAGAAGAGAAGAGAAGAGAGAAGATTTTGCTCTGCAAAATGCGTGCCTAAATCATTCGATTGCAGAACCCGATCTCGCTTCCTCACGAATCTTCTTCTTCTACTTGCTCTTCCTCACTTTAATCTAAAATCTTAGTCTACTTGAAGAGAGGAAAAGGAATGGAATGGGGTGATGGATGTGTTCTGCTGCTGAGGGACACCCTATTTATAGGAAAACCCAATCAACCGTAGCCACACTATGAGGGAAAATGAAGAGATTAGCAGTTATGCTTTTACCACGGGCCGTGTCATCCACCACGGGCCGACCGTGGTGCTGGCTGGAATTAAAACATTTTTGTTCTTCTTCCATCCACGTGCATACTAACTCAGGGGCATTCGTAATGAGTCAAAATACACTCAACTAGGGTCAAAGCAAGAGAAGAATGGTCTAAAATCCTGCAAAACACATCAAACAACTACACCCAAGCATAAAATGGGAAAAAGAGTATACATCATAGCATAAAGCACATAATTCTCCTAAAAATGTGAAAAAATGATCCTAAAATGGTATACATGCTTATCATTTTCCCTGAGGAGCGGCCGGGTCTACCTCCTCAAAGTGATGTTGATTTTGAGATTGAGTTAAAGGCTTCATAGAGGATGACCCCAACCGAACTCAAAGAATTAAAAACTCAGTTGGATGAGTTGTTGCAAAAAAGGGTTTATCAGGCCAAGTGTTTCACCCTGGGGAGACCCAGTTTTACTTGTGAAGAAAAAGGATGGAACCTTAAAATTGTGTACAGATTATATGGAGCTAAATAAAATTACCATTAAGAACAAATATCTTTTGCCCGAGTAGATGATTTGCTTGATCAATTACAAGGAGTTATGGTGTTTTCGAAGATTAATCTGAGGTCGTGTGATCATCAATTTAGGATTAAACCAGAAGACATTCCCAAAACAGCCTTTAGGACTAGATATGACGATCATGGGTTTACCATGATGCCTTTTGGGCTTACCAATTCCCCTGCTACATTTATGGATGTGATGAATAGAGTTTTCGATCCTATCTAGACAAATTTGTGGTAGTTTTCATAGATGACATTGTAAAATATTCTGAGGACAAGACATAGCACGTTAATTATTTGAGGACTGTGTTAGAAACCTTGAGCGAATATTAGTTAGGGAACATCAGTTATATGTTAACCTAAAAAGTGATTTATAGGCTAGTACCCTGGTGATTTGCTTATTGTTTATTCTTGTGAACATTGGGTTGATAATGCTTCGTATTGATACGTTGAGTTATCACATGTAGTATGAACTACACAAGTTGACATATTTTTATTTTGTTTCCAAAGTTTAGTAAATAAGGTGATTACGAGGGTAACATAGTATTACAAGTAGTTTCAGGTAGTCTTGTTCTATCACAGAATGACAGTAATGCTTCCAGTCAATAGACTTCTACTACAATTAAATAGGTGATTAAGTTAGATTAGTTCAGCATTATATCTTGGGGGCATTACAGTTGTGGTATCAGAGCTATCACGGGACCATCACTAGGGTTTTATCAGGGGTTCGTACTCGCTTAGTTGCCTGAACCCTTAGTCTCACTTTCATTACTATTCAAATTTATACATGTCCAACTCAATGAAATTCCAACAGCTTGCAACTTATGTTTTAATGACTTTTGACTTCCCAAACTATCACTGTGAGCTTTTCTAGACTTCATTGGCTATTCCTTGCATCCATGATGCTGAACAAGTAAGGACTCCATAATCTATTTACCTTAAAACATAAAACACAAAAATATTTGCACAATGAGTTGAAACTCAGTACGTTTACCCCTATACTGTGAAGGAAATAAATTTATTTTTCAGTGAGCGCGCGCATTTTAATTCATTTTAGTTCGCAATCAGGGAGAGAGATAATCATAATGAAACTGTTACCGATTATTATCTGAAATTGAAACCTAAACTGATGAGCTCATATGTATATTGCGATCATTGAATAGGTGTACACCTGCAAGGTCGATCGAATAGCTTGACTCAAGGCCGCACGGGTAAATTGAAAGGCGTAAGCCTTAATGATTGATAACTGATAGGTCCACTTGATTATGTGACAAAACAATGCTTGAAAATGGTTCATTAAATAATTGCATATTATCAGGTTTTGATAGTTAATAAAATAGATGAAATTTTGAAAGGTACAGGCAATAAACGTACCTGGATAAGAATATTTTTTCTTTCCTCATCTAAAGTATTTATTTACGGCTTAACAATGACGGAAGTGGCCTCACTTCTGTTTCATATCGATCTTTTGTTGTCAGGACGGTTGTAAATAGTTTTTGTATAATTACAATTTCGATAATTAATTCATGATTTTTACTTGATATTTTACATGATTTAGTGAAGCTTATAATTAAATATGATTCTCCATTTATTAGCAAATCCATCTTATTGGACCCTTCTTTTATAATTCCCATTACTATTTAGAATAGTGTCATTGTTACCATTATTGTGATTACTACTATTACGATACTTCATGTTGATCGATGTGAAGCGACCAACAATAAATATGATTGGGGTAAATAGTCTATGGTATTGTACTTGGTGTTATATGAGTCATATGCAACCAGATAAAGCACATCATGCAAAGAGGTTGTTTTGTCATCTAACTGACTTCAAGATTTTGCGAAATTATGTGGGTTACCTTATACTAGGTGGATATGGAAACATTCTTACTTTAAATAGGGTCACAACTATGAAGTTACAGATGTGGTATCAGAGTCAGGTTAAGGGTCACTGTGAGCTATAGGGTGTTGATGAGTTGTGTTGAACATGAGGTTTGTTACGAGTATTGGGCACAAGTACCTATCAAGGTTTATCGTTTCCCGAGCTCTTCATGTGAAGGTCAATGGCCAATTATTGGTAATATCTTGTATTTATCTATAAATTTTCATGAATTTTGGATGTGTATTCTTTGAGTGTCGAATTTTTGAGTGAAAAGTCATATATGGTGTAATTATAAGTTATTCATATGCATAAATCATATATTGATAATGTTGTGATGATTTTAAGCGTTAAAAACAATAGGATATTGTTATGGTTTATTGGAAATTTATGAAAATGATTTGGGATAGAATTATGCCTTGATTTGATGAGTTTTGGGTGTAAGATTGTTTGGAATTAGATTATGTCTTGGGTTGATTATATTTTTGGTATAAGTTGTGAGTAAAAGTTTCCTTTGAAATGATAAGCTATGGCAATATCAAACTTTAAATGCCTCACTATTATCTTAGACGAAATTTAGTGATTGATACCATGTAAATTAGTACACATGAGAGATTATTTATAATTTGAATAAATAAATAGTGAGTAAGATTCGTTTAGACTTCTTAAATGAATAACTCTTAATCTAGGTTTTTGTGCAAGTATCACACCATGTTGGAATACACCTAAGTACTTTGATTTCACTAAATTCAGTTATTTTATATTAGAAATGACTACATCATCAAGGGAGGATGCTGTGAGCTACAAGGAAAAGAAGGAGCCATAGGCCTATAGTAGCACTGGTCATAATAATAATAGTAGTAATCACAACAGTGGTAACAATGACACTATTCTGAATAGTAATAGGAATTATAAAAGAAGGGTCCAATGAGATGGATTTATTAATAAATGGAGAATCCGATTTATTTATAAGCTTCACTAAATCATGTAAAATATCAAGTAAAATCATGAATTAATTACCACACACTAGCTTTAATGAACTCAATTACTTTGGTTCAGAATTGATATTGTCTTCGAAAGAAAAGAACCTTGTTATTAAGGAGGAGGTGCTCACTACTAGTTCATCACCTTGTCCACTAATGGAAACTATTGTATACCCTAATAAGTACTCTGATACTATTACGAGCTATCAAACACCTTATGTTGGTGTCCGGCTTCAACTAGTAGGTGTAGTCAACAAGTTAGAGGATTTAACCCTTCAATAAATCATAAGACCCAATGTAACTAGCCTCTAATTGTCTTGGGATAGTCAGTCTCTTACTACCTTTGACTAGAAAAGCCTTTTGAAATACTTTATAACTCATCTGAGATTTTGGTTGTTTCCTTATTTTGCCAGCATAACTCTTTTGTCAACCTTGTATCACCTCAACATATACTTGAATCTTTTCTCTTAATGCTTGCTTGGGTTAGCTCTGACCTTATCTCAATTTTTCTTCTGGCTCACTCCAATATAATTAGATAGTGCTTGAGACTGTGCCCTTATCAAAATAGTCTCAGCTGATATTCTTAATGCATCACATGATCTCCCCTCAACAGACTACTCAAGAATCTATTCCCAGCCTATAATAGGTGATTAAATGACCATGGTTAGGATGAGATTGATGGAATTTTTAGCCAAGCAAATCATTGGATACAAAAGAAATGAACAATGAGACTAGAAAAGGATAATAAAGGAGAGATTATCATTGGGGGGTTAGAATAAAGATAACCACGAATGTATCCAGAATTCTGAAACATAATACCACGAGAATCATGGTTTATAAATATTGATTATAAAGGATCCAATACATAGTTATCCAAGAAAAAAGATGGCCTCCATTACCCTAGAGTTTAGTTGATGCTTTAAAAACAAGATGGCTAGCAACTGAGTTCCAACAGGGTGACTTTCTAGATACCAGGAACAGAATAAATGTAATCAAGAGAGTGGCCAAACAAAATAAAATAAATAGAGAAATAGATTGGATAAATAAGGTACAATGGATAAATAAATATGTTGAACAAGCAAGGCCTAATCAATAGATAAATGAATTGAATAGGCTGTAGTGGGAACATGCCTTTGCTCTTATGGAGCTAAGTTAAGTATGGTAGTAAGATTAAATAAGGATTACCGAAGTTTACTTATGAGGATATAAAATATAGACGTGAGAATAGCAAGTGCAATAAATAGATCAATAGATTGGACTAGTAAAGTGCAATGGATAGATCAATAGATTGAAAGAGCAATGGATAAGTAAATAGATTGAACAAGTTACATTAGAAAAAACCAGTTCAAGTCTAGTAATAAGATTGAATAGAAAAGTTGGAACTTACTTATAAGCATGTAAGATATATGTGTTGGAGTTGAACAAAATAAGGAGAGTAAGAGGATTATAACAATCATCCACACCAATGAGAGATGAACCCCCCTATGAATTCAAAGTAAGTCATATGAAGCTGTCATTACGAATAAATGGAGTATAAGGTATATGCATGAACACACTTTCAACACTAAGTGAATGAGATATAGGTATTGAGCAATGAATAAAAGAGATATAAGATACATGTGTGAGCATGCTCCCACAAGAACGAATAAAAGATGATAGCAGTCAATAGTATTGGAATATTGACAATCATTTAGAATTGAATCATGGAAGTTGAATCCAAGCTTGCTTGTTTCTTTTGTTACAATTTTGATATGGGTTATGTATATGAGGCCTCAAATGATCTTTTTATATCTAATTGTGGTGTTTTGGATGCTTACTTAAGATGGTCTTAGCCTAGGGCTTTATGTTTATACATGGATAATGGATATATTTCAGATTTTTTCTACAGTCACCCATAGTTTGAATTACTGGGAATAATTGGCTTGTCAAAAATTTGTGAAAATGTTACTGGAGGTCCTAGATGATATTGGGGAATTTATGGCAAAATTTTGTGAATTTTGGAGTTTTCGATCGGGTGACCTAGCTTGAAGCCACACGGGTAACTAGAGAGCAAATGCCCTATAGATGATCACTGCGGGGTCACTAATTGAATGAGAATTAATTGTATAAATTGATTCATTAATGTACTTACCAAAACGTGATAACTGTGATAAATACACTCTGATTTCCAAAGTGCAGGTAATGAATGTATCTGGGATCTTTAGAATGTAATTTGACTTGCAGAACATGTCTTTGACTTGATAAATATATTGTGACTTGATAAGACTTATGCATAACGGGAAACGATGACCTAGGCCTCAACGTTGTTCATACAATTGTAGGTATGTATAGTCAGTAAATGATATACACTCATATGCTTGAATAACTTTGATAGAAACTAAGTAATTAATGCAACTGTAATAGTTAGAAAATACTTAAATGAAATACATAACTTTGATATAACTGTAAAACTGAATAAATGAAAGTCATTGAATCTGATATAAAGTAAGCGAACATAGAATAAGCCACAATAAGACAAAAATTAGAGAAGGTCATAATGGTTGTCAATGGAAGATTGATTTTTTTGGTCCTCATGAAATAGGCGACTAATGCTGGTTTTAAGGCCCATCAAAGTACAACTTGGTTCAAGATAACATAGAGTACACTGAATTAGCCCGATACTTTATAGTGTGAGGCCGAGAGAGGTATGACTTGGTTCAACATGGCATAAATGACGCTTGCTTGATCCGATAAACATGATTTCTGAATCATTAGTCTCCCCACTTCTGATATTTCATTCATAAGTCCATTAAACATAGTTTTTCACTCAAAAAAAGTCATTGAAAACCAGAGAAGCTATTAAACTCACTAAACTTGGTATTTTCCTTTGTAAAGTCCATAACTCATAAATATACTGCCACAATACATACTTGTCTTCTTTTCTCTCCATAATCAAGCTAAATGCCCCATTAAACCCTATAAACATTTGTTTCCCCCCTTGAATGACCTTACTTGGCCCAAAATAGACGAAATGAGAGCATGATCAATCCAACTCAATCTTTATTATTACTCATTACATAATTACTCAAAATGCTTTCAAAAATCACCAAACTCAAAATACTTAACCAAAATTTATGAAACCTTATATAAGCTTTGAAAATAATATGGACAATCTACAGTAAAATTTTTAGAATTTTCCTCTGAGTATACGCTGCCCATAAATGGGAATAACAGTCCAATTTGCACCAAGGCAGGGCAATTCACTTCAAAAATTCATTGCTTATAAAAAAAATCTCCAAAATTCACAAATGTTTGCTAGAAATTGTCCAATATAATCTACCACCTACAGTAAAATGTTCAGAAATTTTGGGCAAGCCAATTATTCCCAGTAATTCAGACAGCGGGTGAATATCACAAAAATCTAAAAAATATCTATAATCCATGTATAAACATAAAGCCCATCTCAAGTAAGCATCCAAAACACTACAATCAGATATAAAAAGATCATTTAGGGCCTCATATACATAATCCATATCAAAATCAAAACAAATGAAACAAGCAAGTTTGGATTCAAGTTCTATGATTCACTTCATTTGATCACACTTCCAATTTATCACTCATAACTTTAAACATCACCGAACTCAATAAAAATTGCATAATAACCATCACTTGGTTCATATAAACATGAGCCATAACTTAAACAATCAATAAAATCCAAAAACAATTCCACAGGTTGAGGTTAGGGTTACCTCACTTGGATGCTTGAATGAAGGAGTTGGGGCTATACTTGAGCAGGGGGGCTGCCGTGGCTGTGGGTGATTGTTATAATCCTCTTACTCTCCTTATTTTGAACTTAAACTCCCACACATATATCCTACATGGTCATAAGTAAACTCTAACTTTTCTATTCAATCTTATTGTTGGACTTGAAGTGGTTTAATATGAGCAAAGGGACATTTCTAATGTAACTTATTTAATCTATTTACTTATACATTGGTACTTTGCTCGTCCAATCTATTGATTTATCTATTACACTTCATCAGTCCAATCTATTGATTTATTTATTGCACTTGCAATTCTCACATCTATATTTCATATCCTCATAAATAAACTTCAGTAATCCTTATCTAATCTTATTGTCGTACTTGACTTGGCTTCATATGAGAAAAAGGCATGTTCCCACTGCAACCTATTCAGTCCATTTATGTTCAAACTATTTATTTATCCATTGCACCTTGTCTATCCAATCTATTTCTTTATTTATTGTATTTTGTTTGGCCACTCTTTCGATTGCATTTATCTTGTCAATGGTATCTAGAAAGTCACCCTATTGGAACTCAATTGCTGACCATCTTGTTTTTAAATCATCAGCAAAACCCAAGGTAACCGGGCTATCTTTCTTCTCGAATAACTATGTATTGGATCCTTTATAATCAATATTTGTAAACCATGACTCTGATGTCATTATGTTTCCGAATTCTGGATACACTCATGGTTATCTTTATTCTAACCACTCCATGATAATCTCTCCTTTATTAGACTTTTCTAGCCTCATTGTTCATTTCTTCAAAACTGCATTGCTGATTATTATTTGGTAGTGAGCCCCTTGTAACTGTTACGATCTATGGATTGGTGTACACCTGCCAAGCCGATCGGGTGACCCGGCCTGAAGCTGCGAGGATAACTAGAGGGTGAATGCCCTATAGATGATAACTGGTGGGGTCACTAATTAAATGATAAATTACTGTATAAACTGGTTCATTGATGTACTTACCAAAACCTGATAACTTTGATAAATATACTCTGATTTTTA
>NCQV01156379.1:0-13960 GCA_002740545.1 Lophocereus schottii
GGCAGCGGGGGGCGGCGGCGGCACGACAATGGTCACACTCGAAACATACAAAATATATAACACATAAATTAACTTTAACATTTCAACTGTAAACAACATATTAATCAAAATTAAACTTACTGAGAACAAAATCTTCAAGTTTTTCTTTCCCTCTCTTCCTTATCCTTCTTCCACAATCTCTTTCTCTCTCAAAAACTTTCGAACGCACGAAATGCCGCTCAAAACTCCCTCCCTTGAACTTAAACGCATGGCCGAGGAGAGAATTTTTGGGCGCCGGATTCCGACGGAGATTCCGACGGAATCCCGTCGGAATTTCCGATGGGGACGTTTCCCGTCGGATTTCCCGTTGGAATCCGACGGAAACCGTCGGAATGCCCGACGGAATTTCCGACGGGAAACGTCCCCGTCGGAAATTCCGTCGACAATTTCGAAGTTCCGTCGGGCCCCTTCTGCTTTTCCATCGGACACTTTGACATTTTCCGACGCTCGAAATCCGCGTCGCTTTTCCCGTCGGAGATGGCCTACGTTTTTGTAGTGAATCCAAACGATTATGGAAATCTTTATTCAGTTTAATATGCTATGGATCCCATTTTTTAAGTAGATCATGTCTTTTTCTTTTTTTGATAGGAATTTTCTAGCTTTAGTATCAAAGAGATAATCAAAGACATCTCCTAAAGTGACTCCTTCTTCCTTAATATATTAGCTTACATCAGGCTGATAAATTAAAGTAGTGTTATCGCAATGCATTATAGTCTTCCTCATTCAGTCGATGCCCACATTTGGTGATAAATATTGTAAAAAGCATTGGCTCTTACTAAAGCAAGATCGCTAACTACTTCCTATCGCCCTGGAAATTATTCTTATCGTTGATAATCAGGATCCTCTAGATCAATTAATTAAATAAGATAATGGGTTGGTTGGCCTTTCCATCTTCTTACTCAATCAACGTGCAAGGTACTTCAATATGCAGACTTCTATTGTATGAGAATCCTGTTAGAACATTAGGAGGTGTAATAGTCCAACGGATCGTTTTAAACGTACACTTTTGAGACTTACTTAGATTTAAAAAGAATTGGTACTTTGGATCAGTGATTTCTATGAGGTAAGCTACTATCTTATATTCCCAAGTTTTCATGATCAAATCGTGTAAAGGGATTGAATTTGTTAGGAATTTAATACCACCAGCTCTAGAGCTATCAGTGAAGAAGATCATAGTACTCCAGGATTCCCAAATATCATAGGAACAATTATGATAATAATTGGTGTGGGCAACATACCAGTTATTGAACCATTTTTCTTGAATATAGGAACCTATTTTTGCTTGAACATCATAATGACACATTGGGAGATTCATTTACCCTAAAAGGTTGAATCTCTATGCTACTACATAGGTAGAAGATAACAAATCAAAATGTGATCTACTTTTTGTATGAAATTTCGAAATATTCATAAGGATTCTACTAGTAGGAGAAACCCGTTCTAACAGTAATGACATTTTATTTTTAATGTTCTTCTTTTACGGTAGAAGTTTCGCTCTTATGATCATGAGTTCACAAGTTAAACGATATGCAAGAGAATTCTTCAATCCTTATATGTGTTCAATTAGAGAACTTAAAACTAGTTAACCTATAATTACCAACACAAGAGTCACCCTTACACTTGCATATTTGATAAATTGTTTTACACTTAGTTCGTATAAGAAAAGGTTTGGGGCTAGAAAGATTAAAAACTTTTCAATTTTCCTTAAAACTACAAAGATTTCTTTTTTGCTCATCGGATAGTTGTATTCTACTTTATTAAAACTTCTACTCCAGTATTTGCAGAGCTTTTCTCCTTCTTTATTAATTTTGAAAATTTGAACAATCTTTGAATCACCAAGGGTCCGTGTCTAATTAACTTCTTTCTTGAGTTTTTGCTACAATAGTTTTCTGAATTTAGCTAAATCTTTGATGAAATATAAAGCATATGTAAGACATCCAAAAGGCCTTTCTAGTTGCTTCATATCCTCAATCTTCTGAGGAAGCTTTTCTATTTTTTCTAAAATATATTTTTGTAAAATAATTTACCTGGTTTTTATATCTGAACTTAAAAAACTATTTCTTGCTCATCATAGAGGCATTTATTCTTGCCAAGGATAACACCATGACCAATAAATCTTTGGGTGGCCACTAGAACGTCATATTTGTATTGTTCTATGGTCTTAGAAAAGAAAAAAATACTATCGATATGAACTAAACAACAATTAATGATTAAGATCCTTAAAGATCTTATCCAATCCTTTGGAATATTTGAGGCACACTTATAGGACCATATGACATTAATATCCACTCATAATGTCCTCAATGTGTAATAAAAGTAGTTAACAGAATACTTTCTTCATTTATGTTGATATGCCAATATCCACATTTGCAATTTATTTTTGAAAACCAAGAGGCTCCTTGAACTATATTGAAAAGAGTTATTGTGTTAGGAATATAATAACTATTAAAGACAGTATTATTATTAAGTGTTTATAATTGATTGTCATTATAATGTTTTCTGTTTTTTCTTTAGCATGATTTCTTACCATAAATGCAGGATTAGTGTGAGGACTCTTACTACTCCTAATTAAACCTTTGTCCAAAAGTTTTTTCATTTGTTTATCAAATTCTTGGATATCTTGATGTGCACATATGCACCATTTGTTTAACTCGGATAGTAGTGTTGAGATTTAAGAAAGTAATCTTTGTAAATGTCTTATCTATGTATAAAAATTTAAGAGGATTATCAGAGTAGAGTTTTTTATATAATTGCTTTTGTTGTTAAATAATCTATTCTTTAACTGATAACTCTAGTAAATGATATTGTTAGTGCCACTTTATGCTATTCATGCATTACCTTCTCATCCTGTTGACTGCGTGTAAACCTAATCTTCTGATGATTGTACATTTTATTGTCAATATGATTTCGGTTATGACCTGTGTGCATGGTCCCTTTGAAAATTATTTCCAATAATCATATCATGGGAGGGTTGATGACTAGCTCAAAGCACTAGTATAATATATGTGTCTTATGAATTCAAAATTCATTCTACTCTTTTTTTCATAGTCGTGGATTTTCAAGTTCAAGCTAATTAATGGTTAGCTATTTTATCAGCTGAATCTTATTATATTAGCTATGTAAGACTAATTCAGCATGCTAACCGAGTGTACTTATTCATGTGGATTAATATATGTCGTTTTTTTACGTGATTACATGAAATAATTAGATGCTAGTTGAAGGTAGGCCGAGACATGATTACATTAGATTAGCAAAGTTGTAATGGACTAATCAATGCTGAAACCAATTAGGCTTCTTGTATGTGGGCTTGGCAACTGTATTTAAGCCCAAATGTATTTTGCTTTAGCAAAAAAAGGATAGAGGGAGATTAAGAGCCCGTTTTTTCCCGTGAAGAGGGAGCAAGCTTCTTCCGCTTCGTCATTCTTTCTTCCCCATTAGAGACACAGAAAGCAAGAGACAAAGAGCTGGAGTGTGATTGAGAGAGGCATGGGGTAGTGGTTGGTGCCGATGAGCTGGTAGCAAGGCTGGGCGGTGGCGTCCAGTTTGTGGTGTCTCAATTAGCCAAACTCAAGCTCTAGTGACACGAATGGTAGGGTTTTAAAACCCTCAGTGCCACCACCATGCCACTGTTGGTGGTCTGCTTTGAACTTGATGACCTAAAAGTGAGACCAAGAGAGGGAGGAAGGAGGAGGATAGACAGCAGCAAGATGCATTAAAACAAGAAGGAAAATGAGCCGGGAAGGAGGACTCATGACTAGCAGCTCATGGGGAGAAACAAGACTTGAACTCAGCTCAAAATCGCCCAATTAGCCCTTGAATCACGTGAAAAAGTTTGGATTCGAGGTGGGTGATTCTCGATTCTAAAACTATTAATTAATTTCCAAGAATTTTCTAATTTTAGTAATGGAAGTTTGATATTGTTCTTGAGCTAAATTTATGGAAAATTGAGTAGCTATAGGATAAGGAGATTTGAATGAGTTGATTGAGATTATTTTGGGATAAACATTGAAATGATTTTGAGGCTAATGTATGGGCGGTGTTGTGGCAAGGGAGGTTGGATATGTATATTGAATTGATAAATTTATGAAGTGTTGTTGGTTGTGATTTTATCTTTGATTTCGCTAAATTAGTTAATGTCTGATTCTGATTATGTCGTTAATGACTGAGCTGTTTTGATGTCCTTGTTGCCCTCAATTTGTGCTTCATATTTGTTTCGCCCAGAAGTCAAGCTGAAAACAGGGGAATATGGATTCCAGCTAGCTTAGTTGCCCCATTTTTCCATGACTAAGATTGTGAATACCATTACATCCCTATCATAGATCTATGACTTGAACATGATGGGTATGGTAGAGATTGGTGGAGGGTAGAATCGTTGTCAGGTTGTTGAAGAATTCCCTTTTAAATTAATAAAGTTACATGTCAAAGTTACAAACACGACTCTAAGCTCCCTCCCTATTAGCTCAAAATGAGTTTGGAAAACTTGACAATATATAGTCGAGTTATAGATCCAAACTGCTAACTGATTTTAAGTGGAACTAATTATGAGTAAGTCACTACTGCTAGCTCTTGAAATGAGTTTTAAACATCTTTTTATGTGAAAATGGATGGTTGCTTGGCTAATAACTCATTTACAAGTTTTCCTTGCTAAGCTAAACAATGTTATGCTTGTTAGCAATCGGTTTATACCGCTTGATTGGCCTTCTTGAAAATTAATATGCTATTATTGTGATATAGGGGAATTCTAAAAATTGAATTGTCTTTGATGTATTTTGGGCTAGGAAAATAGGGCTAATATAAAGAACTCGACCTCGAACAAGGCGTAGGATCCTAATTGGAGCGGAAATCCTAGTTGTCAATCACTATCCTAAAGAGGATAGGAATCTATTGACTTTAGGAGACCCCAGGGATACAAAAACTCATGGATTGTGTCACTCACCTAATGAGAGCACTAACATGTGAATTCTAAGCCCTAAAAATGATTTGATTACCCATTACGAGTTGAACACTTCTCGATTCTGATTTACTTCAATGCAAGGATTTGCAAAGTGTAGGAATTGTTTGAGAAACGGTTTTTATCAATTTATAACATAATTCTTTACAAGGGAAAGCATTTTAAAACGAAATTTCTTAGCTTGGGTAGAACTTCGTACTCTTTTAGTGTGCTATTTCCGTTTCTTACTAAAAGAACTCAAGCGATAGCTTTATGTGGAATTCTTTGATGATAAGTTGTGTAACTGAGGGTCAAACTGCCTGCCAACCTTAATGATTGGGATGAGCTGAATGGAGATGTGATTTTGGCATCCTGTGTGCCTAATATGTTAATAATAAATATAATTTCAGTGTGTTTGCTACTTACTGGCATTGTATGCAACTGTTTTATTTTTCTTGGGTTTTAAAATCATTCACTAAGCATGTGGTACCTCACCCCCTCTCTATTTCCTTTTTACCCCACATTCTTGGAAAGATAGGTAGAAGTCCTCTGTTTATGTAAATCAAGTCATAACCTCCCTTTTTACTTTGTGAAAGAAGTCCTATTTATGTATATTAGGATTCTTAAGTTGAATGATGTAATGTAATGTATTTGCAAGCTCTTAAGCATATATAAGTTAATTACTATAGCTCATGTATTGCATATTGACTAGCGGTCACTCTGAATGGTTGTGTGGACCAACCATCTAAATAGGCAGACATTTAGTTGGTCAGAGTTGAGCTTTGTTTTTGGGATGTAACCCTAGTGCTCCGGGTGAGTGACCTATTGAGCAGGGTCTTTTATTTCTTTCTTTGATTTAGCTTTATAGCTTATGTACTTTATGCATATGGGTCATGGAGTTGTGAACTCCGACATGTACCCATCGAGCTTATTGCATATATTCTGTATGTTGTTATTGTTATAGGTACCTAACGTAAGGTTATAAGACTAGGTTATGCTCATTTCTTAGACAGAATTTTGTCTGTTTTGCTCTAAAATTTTAGAAATGACTAACATCACTAGCCATAGAAGATAGGGTGTTACAATGGTGTCTCGTGACCATAGGTCGCGACCTTAGTCTTGTATTTCATATGGTTGTCTAGGTATGTTTTGGGTGATGATATGTTATATGGTGTACCTTTGTCTTATAATGTGTTCCTGATATGCTCATTAATTTGACTGATTGATTTTTGTGTGATTTGAGCGAACTAATTGATCGAAAAAGTGAGCTATTCATTGGAATTTGAGCTAAATTACTTACACTGTTATGACTTAGCTAGGTATTGGCTCCATTAGTGACTGTCTTTGTGCATGTCTATTGACGATTTAGCTGAAGGTTGGTTTTAAACTCAAAAGGGTTGGAAATAGTTGACTCCAAGCTTATTCTTTGCCCTTAAGTACGATTTTCTCCTCGAGCTCTATAATAAAGAGAGTAGATGTACTCAAAAGTTGGTAGAGAAGAGGCTAGAAATGGTTAAACTATTTTTTCCATTTTCAAAACTCAAAGATTTTGGAGTGTTAAAGCCTTTCCTAATTATTGAGCTGGGTTTTGCTTTTGCATCTAAAGACTTGCATTCATTTGTGATAATGCTTGAGTTTAGATTTACGAGTACGTGATCTTATATGTAACGGGATGCTATTTGTGAATGTGTACATGCCAAGGTGTGCACATCAATGGAAGATGAACTACTAGGAAAGAGATTGGGGTTTATTTTTTATGCCTGAAAACCTCACTAGATGATTTCTTTTTTTTTTCCTGTAAGTTCTGAATTACTTAAGGAAATTAAGTGAGATTTTCATATGCACGTAATGTAAATTTGAAGTGATAGTCATGGAAAGTGTTATCGCCATCATTCCGCACCTTTATCATTACTACTTATATGCTACACTATTGTTCTGTGCGCGGTCGGTGGCCCAGTGCTACTTGCATGGGGAATTTCCTACTTTTCATTATGCAATTACCATTACTATTGAGTCAATCGTAGGATATGATTTATTTTATATTGGGTGTCATTCTTGTTATGTGATTGGTAGCATCTTGGTTATATCAAACCTCGATACACCTAGAAAGAAAATAGGAGGACAAACCTCACAAACTTCGGAATTGTCACTGTGTGTATGCCTCGTTTTAGAATGAATGAACCATGTATTACGAGTACTTTCCTAAGTGATAATGCAAAGTCCGTGAGCAAAATTCCCTATAGGTTCACCTCCCTTTTGAATTGTGGGTTCTTAAAGCCCTATGAACCCCGATGAAGCGGATGTGCCTCATAGACCACCCAGGCATGCCTATAACACTATCAATGTTGTTAACATAGCCCAAAGCAATTGTTAATTTATGGAAGCCTACCTTTTCGATGAATTAAGTGTCTGGTAACTATTGGGTAAGTAAGTCGTAGCCTTGGTACCCTGTCATCATCTAAAATACACCCTCCTGGTCCTACAACTGCTTTATATAGCAAAACAAGTTGTGAGTTATATCCTGAGAACGTAAAGTTGCTCTTGGCAACTAACTTCTAATCATTTTTGCAGAAGCCTCAAGGCATAACTTTGACTGTAGGTTGTACCTAGGGTTCGAACTCACCTATGCTCGTGTAGAAATCTTTCTGTGTGATAATACGATGCGTTTGTGCGTTTTAGAGTGTAAGTATGATATAATATGCAATGTAATACTCATAGCAGCTTACATAGTTGTTTGGACTCATTATAAAGCGGTCATTGATATGTTTGGAGAATCAATTGTTTAGTAAATATACTTCTTGCTATTTGGTTAGCTTGAGTTTGGTTAGACATGTGGCTAAATTAGCTAAATGATTTAACTAATGTGAATTGCATAGTATGGTTATAGTTTGGGTGGTTGTATGCATATGTATTTAATGCATGATGTAATGTCTATAAGAGCCTACACTCGCATGTATTCGCCTTTGCATACTTCATGTTTAATGAGGAAGGCATGCTAGTGTATGCAAGGTCATAGTTAAATTCTTCATTTTAAATTTATTGTGTGAGTTGTATAAAATAACCATTAGCATAACTGATATGAGAGTCATAGCATGACATGATCCAGTTGTCTTGTATCATATGTTACGTGATAAAATTTATATGGAAACCTTAGGGTTGTGCTTTTTATTAGTTGATCCGCTTATCGCCATTAGTGACATGGGGTTGTTTTGGTTTTCCATGTTGCCATACTACCATTCTACATACTAGTATTTTGCAATCTTAGAAATCTACACCTTCATGAGTATGTGCTTAGCTATTTAGTTCATATGAAATGATGATGTGTTAGGCATGTCCGTGCCGTATCGGACTCTTTGGTACATCACTTGCTCCTTGAAATGCAAAATGTGGTTGATAATGTGATTGAAGAGCATGATCTATTGTGGCTTGATTGAATAGCATTATTAACTTATGCTATTCTAATAGGCATGCAATGGACTTGGAAATATGGCTATGAATATGTCAGTTTACTTCCATGTTTCCATGACTTAGGAGCAATTAGTCCGATATAGAAACTCGGGGGTGGGGCTCTTTACCAGCTAAGCTATTGTGAGTATCTTACCTACTTGTTACACTTTTAACTGTGCATTCTGGATGGATATCTTCTGTTTGTTAATTGCATTTCATAAGAATACAGGAGACATCAGCTTGGAAGCTCTGAACAATTATTCTACCAACTCCTTTGCTACTTGCCAGCTTGCATTCCATAATCCAAAGGAGCTAGAGGCCCTTTTAGCGATGATCCCTGTCTGAAATAGACTCTTCAGGTAGCTAAATTAGTAGCCCTGCTATAAATGCATTGTTGAATACAAGAAGCTTATGCCGATCTATCCTCACTACCTCTTTTAAACAACTTGCGTACAAGAGAATTGTTGTACCTTTGCTGCCCATCGTCCTGCACTTTTATTAGATCATACTTCCCAAGCTACACCTCTGCCTGATAATTGATAATTGCATACGTTACCCTCGAAAACTTGCATGGTATATACATAGAACATTGATAGATGCTATGCAATGCCCGTACTACGTTATTGTAATACATAAGCCTAGTTAATTGGCTTGAAACTATAATGATGTAATTCCTTCATGCTTTAGGATGAGAACAATTTAGCTTGCCTGTATTGGCTTAAATTCATTATGCATCATTGATTTTTATGGATCAGAATCTTTTCGATGTCAACTCATACCAATCCATGAATGGATAATTTTTATGCAAGTTGTTAGGATAAGATTGAAAATCGATGTTTGCAAATAAGTTTATATGGTCATCTATGTCAATTCATTTGTTCCTCTTATACATGATTTCTCTCGACACCTTAATAGTGTGACTAGACAATTAAAAAGGACTGGCAAGGAGGCAACCAGATACTATAGACTTCTTTTGTGGTAGTAAGGTGAAGTTTAGGATTTATTATTGAGTTGTCTGGTTGTGTCCCATGTATGTGAGCTTTATGTCTTACTATAATATAGATTTTAGAATTTCGAGGATGAAATTCTTTTAGGGGGGAGTGTAATAGTTGTGGATTTTCAAGTTCAAGCTAATTAATGATTAACTATTTTATTCACTGAATTTTATTATATTAGCTATGTTAGACTAATTCAAAGTGCTAGCTGAGTGTAATTATTTATGTGAATTAATATTTGGCATCTTCTTGATTCACTATGTGATTACGTGAAATTAGAGTGCTAGTTGTAGATAGGTCGAGACGTAACTACATTAGATTAGTGAAGTCATAGTGGACTAATCGATGCCAAAACCAATTGGGCTTGTTGTATGTTAGCTTGGCTAGTGTATTTATGCTGAAATGTATTGCGTCTAGGAAAAAAAAAGGAGAGAGGGGGTGTTGAGACCCTGTTTATTTTCACGTGAAGAGAGAGTAGGTCTCTTTTCGCTCCTTCATTCTATCTTCCCCACTAGAAACACACAGAAAGCGAGAAAGGGAGAGTTAGAGTGTGACAGAGAAAGGCAATGGGGTAGAGGCAGATGGCAATGAGGTGGCATCGAGGCTAGGTGGTGTCGACCACGTTGCAATGTCTCAGTTGGCCAGGCTCGAGCTCGAATGTCGTAAAGGGTAGGTTTTTGAGTAGTTAGGGTATGATTTTGAAACTCGCAGCGCCACCACCATGACCACAACTATTGGTGGTTAGCTTAGTACTTAACGAACAGAAAGTGAGACCGAGAGAGGGAGGAAGGAGGAGGATAGGCAGCAGCAACACGCCTCAGAAGAAGAAGGAAAACGAGCCAAGAAGGAGGACTCGCAAGCGGGAGCTAGAGGGAGAAACAAGACTCAAACTTTGCACAAAATCACCAAATTATCCCTTAAACCTGGTCCATCAAGGCGGGTGATTCTTGATTCTCAAACTATTAATTAATTTTCACGAACTCTAATTTTAGTCATGCAAGTTTGATATTGTTCTTGATGGAAAGATTGAGACTTGATTGAGTTGACTAAGATTATTTTGGGATGAAAATTGAGATGATTTTGTGGTTAATGTGTGGACGGTGCTGTGATGAGGGAGATTGTGTATGTGTGTTGAACTGATAAATTTATGGCGTGTTGTTGGTTGTGATTTTGTCTTTGATTTTGTTAAAGTAGTTAATGTCTAATTCCAATTGTGATTAACGAATTAGCTATGTTGCTGCCATTGTCGCTCACAATTTGTGCTTGGTGTCTTTTTTGCCTAGAACTCAAGCTAAGGACAGGGGCATGTGGATTCCAGCTAGCTTAGTTACCCCATTTTTCCATGGCTGAGACCATGAATGTCGTTGCATCCCTAGTGAGGTCTATGACTTGAACATGATGGGTATGGCAGAGATAGGTGGAGTGTAGAATTGTTGCACAGGTTGTTGAAGAATTCTCTTTTAAATTAATAAAGTTACATGTTGAAGTTACAAACACGATTCTAAGGTGCCTCCCTATTAGCCTTGAAGGAATTTAGCAAGCTCGAAAGCATTTGGTTGCCGTGTAGATCCAAATGGCTGAGTGCATTTAAGTGAAACTAATTATGACTAAGTTGTTACTGCCAGCTTCTGAGATGAGTTTTAAACATATTTTTATGTGAAACTAGATGGCTACTTAGTCGATAAGTTGTTTACAAATTTTCCTTGCAAATTTGAACAATGTGTAAGTTGCAACTGTTAACATGGTACGTTGCAACTATTAATAAGGCTTGGTTAGTCTTCTTGAAAATGAATATAGGGGAATTTTAATGTTAAGTGCGTTTCAAAGTGAATTATATTTGATGTATTTTAGGTTAGGAAAATAGTGCTAATATAAAGGACTCGACCTCGGGAATAGACCTTAGGATCTTGATTGAAGCAAAAATCCTAGTTTTTACTATCCTAATGAGAATAGGAGTTTTTGGACTTTAGGAGGCCCCGGGGATACAAAAACTCATGAGTGGTGTCACTTAACTAACGAGAACAGTAGCATGTAAATTCGAAGCCCTGAAAATGATTAGATTACCGTTACGAGTTGAAAACTTATCGATTCTGATTTACTTCAATGCAAGGATTTGCAAAGTGTCAGAACTATTTGAGAAAGGGTTCTTATCAATTTATGACGCAATTCTTTACAAAGGAAAGCATTTTATAATGAAACTTCTTAGCTTGGATAGAGATTTGTACTCTTTCGATGCGCTATTTACATTTCTTACTAAAAGAACTCAAGTGGTAGCTTTATACGGAATTCTTTGGTGATAAGTTGTGTAAATGGGGTTCAAATAACCTGCCAACCCTAAAAATTGGGATGAGTTAAATGGAGATGTGATTTTAGCGACTTGTGTGCCTAATATATTAATAATAAAGATAATTGCGATGAGCTGAATGGTGATGTATTGTATGCAACCGTTTTGTTTTTCTTGGGTTTGAGAATCACTCACTAAGAGTGTGGTATCTTACCTCCTCTCTATTCCCGTTTTACCCCACATAAGTCCTTGGTTTACGTAAATCGAGTCAGAACCTACCTTTTTACTTTGAGAAAGATGTCCTATTTATGTATACTAGGATTCTTGAGTTGAATGAGGTAATGTGATGTATTCGTAAGCTCTTAAGAATATTTATGTTAATTACTATAGCTCATGTATTGCATATTTTGTTAGCGTTGTTCAGACACTTTAGAAACTTATCTTGATATTATTTAGTCACAAAGGATGTGATAGTTGAAATTTTTTGAAATAAATAAACTGTCAGTGTTTATTTATCAGATACTAAGGCAGGAGAATATGATCGCTGATGGGATCATTGATTTGTTTTGTGAGCTTACTACAATTTGCAACAGTAATTGCTAATAAAGATCCCCTCCTTTGCCCATTTGTTACTGATTGTGTTGGTACAGTTCTGCCACTTATTTAGAATTCTTTGGTTTGCTACCATTGTATTGAAATGGTAGATTGAGTACCATCAATAATTCAACATAACCTAATAATGCAATACAAAACATCTTATGGAAATTAGATAAAACATCTGCAACACTGTCTTGACACAAGCACAAGTTCTAACTTCCAAAATTGAGAAATCAAGTTGTCAATTGGTCATTTTAATCACATGTAACTCTATGTAATAGCTGATGGGATCATATGTTGCTTGCAAGTTCAAAGTGTAAACTTTGTTGCCATTCATATGATGGCTTCACCAAAAGATAGAGGTCCAGGAAAAAATAAAAGAAAATGGAAAGAAGAAGAAGAAGACGATGCACTCCTTGAAGTTCTTAAAGATCTAGTAAATGGTGGAATAGCATTTAAAGCCAATAAAGGTTTTAAACTGAGGTTTCTAAATATTGTTGCAAAGAAAATTAATGCCAAACTATGCGACTCAAATCTAAAAGCTAAGCCACATGTACATTCTTGACTGTGACACTTTAAAGGCATATATAATTTTGCACATGGTATGCTAGTCGGAAGCTGTACAAGTGGATTTGGATGCGACCTAGAAACAAAATTGATGGTAGCTAAGAAAGAAGTTTGAAAAGCTTATGCGAAGGTAAGCTATGATTTATGATTTATTAATTACATAGGATAAAAAGTGAATATCTTATGTTATTTTGCTACTTCAAATTCAGAAACATCAACTCTGTTCAACCTGATTTTATAGATTTTTTTCGTGTGGTAGCTACTTCTAGGTTCTGTTTCTCTAGATGTACTCTCATCATATATTTATCAACGTTGTGGCAGTATTTTGAAAATGTCGTTGCTTAAATGTTGCACTAAAAATGTTGGTTCAGTTTCTTTAGCTGCCAATATGCTAATTCTGCGGCGTTCTGGACTGCTGCAAACCTAGACTAAAATTATTATTACTTGAGTAATCTAATTCTAGGTTGCATTTCCTCATTTATCGTCATATATGACCTTTGCCTATGTGTAATTTCTTCATTTATTGGTTCATTTTTCTCTTGATTGATAATCTTATTGATCGTTTCTAATCAGAAGCACACAAAAATGATGAATAGTGCCTTGCCTGCTAAGCTTTCAAAATTTTGGTCTTTTTAATGTTTTTAATGGCTTTTTTTAGTGGTTGTGTTCTGATATTAGCTTTATTTAATATTTCATGATGCAGAATCACTCTAAACCTAATGATTAAAGAGGTGGCCGTGCCTTCATTATGAGTATTTAAGCATAATTTTTGGAAAGGATCGTGCTTTAGGGAAAGATGCTCAAGGCCCTAAAGAAATGGAAGATGAGGTGAATGAATAGGAAGAAAATGAAGAGTCAAGTAAGGAAGAAGAACTTGAATCCTCATCTACTCAAGAGCCTTTTGGGATTGAGACAAGTTCTGGAAGGTCTGCAAACTTAGGAAAATGGGTAAGAGCCTCTGATAACTTAGTTAAGGGGCTATCATAAGTTGCTTCTATTCTTAGGAGAGACATAAGGGCTACTAGTACTAACATCAGGTGAGTTATCGGCTTCAATTAAAAGGAATAGTCATTTGCATTAACCCAGAGGCGAAGCTCCATT
>NCQV01156494.1:0-10077 GCA_002740545.1 Lophocereus schottii
TAAAGAAAATCTCGACAAGAAAGGTCGTGTATACGGTTTTGGCACGGAGGGGGTGAAGCTGAAGAAATCAGCTACTATTGCAGCTGCACGTCACTCATCAATTGAGCATTTTGATCCAAGACAGCAAGCGCAACTCCTTAATGAAAGTATAACCAAACAAGCAGAAGATATAACTCAAATAGCCAAGAAGCAAGGGAAGACGGAGCGCATGCTGAAAAAAGTATTACGATTTTTTAAAGGTCAAAGTGTAGACTCTTCCAGCATCAACTTGAACGCTGATGATGAAGAAGACTCCGAAAATGAAGATGATCCTACAAATTTATCCAATTCTGATTAGTTTAGAAATGTCGTATGTAATATTTAATTACTTCACATTTAATATACTTATATATATATTTTTTTACCTACCTTTTAATTAATTACTTTTTTAAATTCTGACGGGGTCGTATGTAATATTAATTAATTACTTCACATTTAATATATATTTTTTTTACCTGGGTTTTATTAAATATATTTATTTTTGTATATCTATTTTTATTTTTTTCCTAAGTTTTATTATTTTTTTAAAATTTTTTATCTTTTCCGACGGAAATTCCGACGGAAATATTCCGTCGGAATTTCCGTCGGAAAAATAAAAAATTTTAAAAAAATAAAATCTTTTCTGACATTTTCTGCAGTCCGACGGGGATTCCGACGGGTATTTCCGTCGGATTTTCCGTCGGAATCCGTCGGACTTTTTTTTTGCAACGACCGATTTCCCGACGACCCAGTTCCCGTCGCAAATTCCGTCGGAAATTGCCTTTTCCGTTGAAAATTTCTACTTTTTCCATCGGTATTTCAGTCGCAGATTTGCTGTATTTTTGTAGAATCATATCATTATGGAAATATGAATTATGGAATTACATATAGCTTTGATATTAGTTAAAATAGTCAAGTACCTCAAACTCCTATGGAATCATTGTAATCATTCCCATCGTCTTCAAAATTTTCCTTCCTCTTTTGCTCATTGCTTATGCGATGAAAGTGACTTTTTCCACCTGCCTTCCCCACATATGATATTTATCATTCTCTTCCTCACATATTTATTTCTATTAATTTCTTAATTTGTTTGAAAGTCATAGTGCCAAAGTCCCTTTTTTGGCTAGCAAGATCCAAACAAAGCAAGAATAGCAAACAAAAGACGATAGAGTCAAAATATTTAATTATACTGGATTAAAACTTTTGTATCCTTTTGTGTAAATCTCTTCCCCATTTTGCTCAACTTTCTTTTCTCTATAATTAGTCTTTCACTAACACCATCACAGGTTTCTTTCTCCAATTGGTAATCCAACTTTTTTATATTTCGTTTTTACCGAACTTTGTTAATAGTGATCCCGTCTGGTTTGATGTCTATGTAATCTTAATTTTTTGTGTAATCTTAATTCTTTGCATTCATGTTATAGGCTATGTTAACTTGTTTTAATTATATTATATTGTATTATATTAGCAATTTAATTATCCCTGGATGTTTTAATTATGTTGCTCATTTATTGGTTTTGGGTCTTTTTATTTACATAGTAATTTGATCATTTTCTTTGGTTTTGTTTCATGTTTTTAATAGAAATAACAATTCAAATTATTTTCTGCATCACTATATCGTTGTGGTCATGGGACTTACTTACCATCAATTAAACAATTTAAATGCCTATACTACAAACTATAACATGATATTCATAGTTTGTAAAATTTACTATTAATATATATAAGAAACCATGAAGTCGTCATAACTATAGTATGTGATTTTCATAATTTGTAAAATCGATACTTAACTCTTGGATAACTAATTTTGGTCATAATGCAACCACATATGCAAATAACTTAAATTGAAATGTGAACCAAACTAAATCTGTCATCAAAGGTCTGAAAATTTTCTAAAAGAAAAGATAAAAACTATGTAATGTAGAGAACTTCTAATTAGGATATCCTTAATTTTTATTGTAAGAATTTATTTTTATTCATGAAGACATTATTTACTAGTACAATTATTTTCTACACAAGTATAAGAAGAGGAGTCTTCGATATCTTCATCAATTCTATTATATCCATGTCATTTACCATGATCTTTAACTTCATTTATTCTACCATCACAGGTTTTCACATTATTAATTTCATGTCCCATATATAAAGTTGTTATTTGTTTGTCATTAAAAAAAAACCTTATCTTCTCATCTTTTCTAAATTATAATATTAATTATTGATATAGTGATCATTTGTTTATTTTTCAACCATAAAAGTTCTAAAGATCTACTTTAGCATGAACCATGCACAGCACGAATCAATACCATTTTTTTTAATATCTTAGATTCCCATTATCAGAAGAGTCTTTGAATATGATTTTCATTCCTTTTTTGGCACCATAAAAATCTTAATTTTGCCTTGCCAATTAAAAAATGTTGTATATATAATCCAAGTTTCTAATTTCCAACATGATCAAAAATTAGGCTACGACCAATAATACCAAAATTATTAATAAAGATTTTGACGTCACAAGATTTTGATTTCCAAAACCAAGTACACCCTTAAATTTTATAAGGCTTGCTTATACGTAGCCTGGATTGCGCACTTTATTTTTCCATGTTTATTGGTCCGGCACACTCTGGCAACGTATGCATATGACCATCCAGCACAATTCATTTTTGGTTATTGATATTTTCATGCAAACATTCATGATTCTTGGAACCATATTCATGTCCTTGCTAGGTGGGGCTCTTTTTGGGATTTTTAGATGGGTTCTATCAGTAGTAGTTTGTACTATTATTTGGACCATCTTCTCACTATTTCCTATGCAAGTTGATTAGCAAACCCATTGTTAACTAATTTTGAGATACTTAGGATTTCGATCATTTATAATGAGTATAGACTGATGTATTCAGGGATCCAGTCTATTGTTTAGAACAAATCTTTTTCTCCCTTATTTACCTACAGATTGATAACAAAGTATAGAGAGATGTTGAATTTCATTCCTTTTTTTTTGGTTGAATTATATGCTTTTCTTAAAGTTTACACCAATCTGATTGGACTTCTTTCCTTTAGTGTTGATCTCCTCCGCTAAAGCTACACTTATGGACCTTAGGTAAGTGTTCTGCCTACTTGTTATTTTGTTCACTTGCTATGCCTTGAGCTTTCAAGATGATTTCCTTTGAACTGTAGCCTTTAAGTCATGCATATGTTGGCTTTGGTTGGTTTTTTTGTGCTTGGACTGAAAATTAAATGTCCTTTCTGCCTATCTATCTTTTTATTATATCTTAGTCATTCCTTGCTGTGAGTCCTTAATTTTCCCATTAAATGTTTTCACAAAATCTTTCTTCTATAAAATATTTTCACAAAATCCTTTTTTGCGGGTCTCTTGGAATCAGCCTCTCTACGGGCAGGAATCCCAGTAGAGGTAAGGTTGCCTCCAGCTAGATCTCCCCAGACCCCGCGAAAGCGGGATCCACATTGGGAGGTGGTGGTGTTGTTATTGTACTGAAAATTAAAATCCTAAGCATTCACAGGAAGTTGCCTTTTTTGGAGCTCTATGAGGTACATTTTTGCCTATCAAACTGACAATGGATGTCTTCAATGAAACACGGATAATTTTATCTCCATCTTTTACTCTCATGAGTTGGATGCCTAGGAAGTTGAGGCGTTTGTCTACCAATGTATTTGTCGCTATGATTTTAACTTCTCATGTGAGTGGTTCAAGTTCTTCTCTGAAGGCCAAGTATCTAACTGTTCCTTTGGGATCAACTGAATCATTTTTATTCACTTGGCTATATATGGCACATATGCTTTCATTTGATGTTTGGAACCACCAATTTTGTTATTTCTTGTATTGTTGTGATGTCTTAAACTTATACTGCAAGCGCACGACGTAGTTATAGCTAGCAACCGGAAAGTACAGACTGTATCCACAGGGAACATGCTTTCAACTACCATAACTAATTAAACTACTCAATCTAGGCGAAACAACTTAGGTTGAAGAAAACTGAAAGACGATAATTTTAATCGATCTGCTGAAAGCTGTTTGATTAAATGAAATCAATAAGTGACAAAAATCCTAGATTGGGATTCATCACACTATTATACTCTTTGGAATTTGAACTAGATCATACAAACTTGCCCACGCAAATAACTGAGATGGAATGATCACGAATTTAAACGCATCTACACCTACTTTTGCAGGTCATTAGACTGGCTAATTAATCTTCGTTATCCATTGCATGAAACTAAGATTGACAAGCCACATGATTAAATAACTTTTAGTTCCCAATTGAAACCCTAACTATTTTCACATTAGGAAAATCAATCGCTCATAAAGTCTCTCTAGATAAAGGATTCAACTTTCGTTGAAGTCCCAGATCCTAATTAAGAACATGACTATATCCCTATCAGGTAATTCATCAAACACATGGTGTGCAAAGTGAGATTTCAATTGTACACATGGGCATTCATTCACAAAGCCTAGAGCATGATTCCAAATCGCATAATAAGGGCTAATCCCAACCTAAGGTAGGGGATTTGCCTACAATCATGTTAGATGCAACAATCTCAAAAACTAATTCAATCAACATGGATGAACAACCAAAATCTTAAAAAGCAACATTAAAAGAGAAAGGAGAAAGAGGCAAACTAGAATTAGTCATTGAATCAAAGTAGAATAATCTTCAATGTTGGTAAATTGGATCCAAAAACATAAATAAACTCTCTCAATAAAAATCCTAGAAATCTCCTTTAAAGAGCGCTCTCAAGAAAGGAAAAACAATGAAAACTAGATACCCCCAAACTGGGCGAAAGGCGCTTTAAGTCGCGAAAACCCATAGGACGCACTGCCTTGCCTAGACACACGAGCAGCTGTGCGCCACACATTGGCAGGGCAGAGTCGTGCACCTCCTGCAGCCAGCCAGTGCGTAGTTTCGACCTCTGCAACACGGTTATGCTCTCCTACAGCATGGTCGTGCCTTCTTCTATCCATCTTCCTTTGGCTCTCGGGGCTTCGTTAGACCTCTGTCTTCCTCGTAATTCATTACTAAAGTTGTCTTTTTTATCAAAACCTGAAGATTTCTCCTGAAAGTAAGGACAAAACAAAATATAAGTATAATTGAATCCAAGGAGGTGAATTGGATCCTTTCTCATCTTGGTTTGGCATAGAAGCGTGAGAAATAGGGATGAAATAAGATCTAAAAAGAGATCAAAACAGGGGTTTATCATGTTGATACCTTATGCACTTGCTGGAAGTCCTAGTTATAATTGTGTTCCTCTAGTCCTGGGGTTGAGGATTGAAATGCGTTTGCGTACTCATGCTTGGGATAAGCGTATTCAGACTCATGAGATGTCACATGTTCCTATAGATCCAGCTTATGAGACTGGTATTCTAGCATTGGTAATATATCTAATGTGCAAGTCCTTGATAATCATTTATGCTTATCTAAATGTTGGTAGCATGAATGATGTCAATCATGATTTTATGGATACTGCTGAATTATTTCTCAGATTAATAGGTATTCAATTCTCGATAATTTTTGTTCATCGTAATTTTTCACTGGTTCTTCTTAAACAAGGGGGATGTGGAAATTCCTAGCAAGATTTTCCCGTGGCCTAGTCATTCAAGACCTAAGAACAACTTCTTTAGGGTCATGGAACTTTGCACGTAGGACTTTTGTATCAAGTATTTAGCAAAATTTGTTATGTGCACTTGTTTTTTTATTTTAATTTATCCCCTAGAGGTACTACTACTATCTCTGGAATACCTCCCTTGGGAAGGACCAGATTGTTAAATATCATTACCATTTGAAGGGACTAGAATTGTGCCTCTCCTTTTTTTTTTTTTAGGTTTTAAAAAAAGAAATCATCCATTTCACTGGAGTTGAGCTACTGTTGGCCCAATACGGGGTGAAGCTCTCCCATCACAGATTTTTTTCATTCACAAGACAAAACCCAAGGCCTTACTCGAGAAGAATAAATATCAAACTACTTAAACCAACATGTGTTCGTAGAATTGTGCTTCTACTTACTGCAGGGTGCATTGGACTTCATTAGTAATACTAGGTTCTCTTTCCCTTGGCAACTTGATGAAATCTGTGCTACATCATTCCTTGAAGGATCTAAGATGCAAGCAGTTCCTTGCTAACTATTACTGACATATGGTTTGGCCTAATTTTTAGCCAAAGAAGTGGCTGCTTATGTATGGTCATCTCTTTCATATTATTTGCTGGAATTGTTGTCTTGGTTTGAAAACTATAAGATGCTCCATGCCTTACCTTGAATTTGAAGTCATCTAGTAAGGTTCTTTAATATGGGATAAAGCTTTCGTTCCTGCAAACAATGTTCAAGAGTATGGCATTACACGATTGCATAAGTCTTAATCTTTTTATTAAGCTTGATTTCGATGTTAAACTTCATATGAATTCATGCTATACTATAGGTTTTGGATGTGGCTATTGTACTGCTTATCTGCAACTTAATTTAACAAATTAATTTTTGCAATTTCCAGTTTCCTTGCACGTACAATGTACCAATGAACTATTAATTATGATTAAAGATAAATTGAGAGGGTAAGAACCTTTAAGTTCGATCCCCTAAGATCATGTATCCGACGGATCCATTGGGATCAATAGGAACGTTTAACTTTCACAGCTTGGTAACTACGAAAATTGTTATCTAGAATATTCAAGGAACTATGAGTATTTCCATGATTGCAATTGCGGTGGAACATTTACGCTTTTCAATTTTTAGTTGTGGTACTAGTGGGATGGGCTCTTGAAGCTCACCACTTAACATCTATATCCAAAGTGGCAAGATCATGGAAGTACATTTACTTTTTCCAATCTAAATCATGAAAGTTATTGCTTGGAATGTAAAAGAAGCAAAGAAATCCCAATTCCAGCGAGAAGTTATTAATAGAACAATCCAACCTGACATTTTGATTATGATTGAGACAATGTTTAACAAACGTAATACTGAATTTATAATTAAGGCTCTTGGTTACCATAACTATGACACAATCTTACCTCACAATCATACTAGAGGTGTATGCCTCATATGGAATTAATGTAGGCAATTTAGAAGTGATCGCAATATCTAAGGAAACTCAAGCAATTCATTGGATTTTTTTTTTGTACAACAAAACAATGTGTACTCATAATTGTCTAAGCACAGGTATAAAACCATGAAAAAAGTAATTTTTTGAATTGTGTTAAACATCTAAATGATATTATTTACTTGCCTCGGTGTATTATAGGTGATTTGAATGAAACATCTAAAAAATTGGGGGAACACAACTTTGTGGTCTCAAGTCTCAGAGATTTAATGAATTTCTTACACATAGTAAAAGGAATGATGCTAATGTGCATGGAAGGATTTTCACCTAAAAAAATTTATGCGAGGTCAACTTATTTATGAAAATTTGGATAGATTAAATTTGAAGCAAGATTGCCTTTGATTGTTCCCCAATTTTGTTCCCTCATTATCTCATGACTAATGACCCCTTCACTTGTTCTGATCATTCCTATGTACCTCTAAATACTGAACCAGCTAATCCTCGTAGGAAGGGTACAATTTTGGATATCAGCACTCATAGGCTCAATATGAAGACACTTATAGTTTGGTTAGAAAATTTTAAAAATATTTTTATCAGGTACACCCATTTGCTGCATTGAACAGGAACTTCTGAAGATCAAATTGTACCTAAAAATTTGGAGTAAACGTACATTTGGAAACTTTAGCCAAAAACTTGAAAGCAATGCCGATAAATTATTGCATAATGAACAAAAATTAGTGTCTCAACCTAATAGTGCTCATCTTAACAACTGAAATTATAGACTTATTAAGCAACATGAGAAAATGCATCTTTTTACCGAGAAATATTGGGAAAAAATGGCGCGAAAAGAATGGTTAGCTAACCAGCTGTTTCCATCAAACAACGAAAGCAAGGAAATTATTAAGATTAAAGATTCATTCGGAGCCTGAGCAAATGATCCCACCAGAATCAGAAGCTACTTGTTCATGATTTCCCTCCAAGGTTAGTGTCAGGTAACTCCATCACGTTTGATGTTGACCTTCCAAAGATGGTCTCTCAAGAAGATAATGATAATTTAGTGAAACCTATTAAGGACCATGAAATCAAGGATGTAGTATTCCAAGTGGATAATTATTAAGCCAAAAGTAGATAATCCAACAATGACAGCACAGTTTCGACCAATTAGTTTATGCAATAGCATCCTCAAAATCAATTCTAAAATTCTGATTAGCAGAATGCGCCTAATACAAGGAAAAATAATTGAACCCATCCAAAGTGCATTTGAACCACACTATTTTGTCCATGCTAATATATTACTAAAACATGATGTCATGAACGAATTCAATTTGATGAAAGGGTAAAAAAATCCTGGGTTGCACTCAAACTTGATGTGGGAAAAGCACATGATAAGGTGCAGTAAAAATTCCTTTTTGAAGGGTTGCTCAAACACCTGGGATTCCATAAAAGAGGATTAACTAGATCCAACAATGTGTCACCACAGTTTCCTATTCAGTTATTGATAATGATGAAGTTTCTTGTTTCTTTACACCGCCCAGATGAATTGTAACACATTGCGACCATATCTTTTTCTACTTTGCATTAAAGTCCTAACATGAGCATTATGGAAAGCACAAAACAAAAAGAAATGTGGTATTGGATTCAAAATCGCACCTGGAGTGGACAAAACACCATGTCTCCTCTTTGCAGATAATAGTCTCCTTTTTTGCAGCACAAATCTTAAGTGATGCTGAAAACTTAGGCCCTATTCCTTTCGTGAGTATATTATAGATGTGGAATGGATGAAAGTGGAAAATAGTGGAAAGAAATGGTTGAGAGTAGGTGGGAGTGGGTAGGAGTGGGAAGAAGTGGGCGAGAGTGGGTATGAGTGGTTTGTTGAATGTGGGAGTGGGAATGAGTTAGAGTATTGATATTAGTAATGTACGATTTGTGTAACATAATAATAATAATAATAATAACAACAACAACAACAACAACAACAACAACAACAACAACAACAACAACAATAATAATAAGAATAATCATCATCATCATCATCATCATCATCACCACCACCACCATCATCATCAATAGTATTATTATCATCATGATCATTATTAATTAACCATAATAATAATTCTTATTAAAATCAATAATGATATTAATAATCATTAATATTAATATTAATAACTTATGTTAATATTAATATTAATATTAATATTAATAATTATTTGTAATTATTAATATTAATAGTAACAACTATTATTATCATTACTGTAAATACTAATTATTAATCATAATATTGATAATAACAAAAATAATTACTAATATTAATAATAATTAATTATAATAAAATTAATAATTAATCATATTATGAATAGTAGTTATTATTATAACTAATACTAATAACAAAAATAAATATTATCAATTATTAATTAATCAATTAATAATTAATAATAAATTTTATTATTATAAAAATAACAACCATTAATCCATGTCAAAATTAACAATAATTAATAAATTATTATAACAATAAAAGTTTCTAATTAATAATAAAAATAACAATGAGTCACCAATAATAATTATTATCAATACTAATAATAATAATTAACAAAAATAATTGTAATAATTCTCATTAATGTTATTAATAATTATATATTAATAATAATAATAATAATAATAATAATAATAATAATAATAATAATAATAACATTAATAATTAACATTAATGGTAATAGTAATAGCAATAGCAATGATTTTTATTAATTATTAATATTAATAAGAATTAATATGGTGAATATTAAAAAATGATCACCATTAATTTTATTACAAATTAGTAATAATGATTGGAATAATAACAATTATAAATTAATCATAAAAATAATAATAATTCATTAATAATACTTATTTTTAGTAATAATAACAAAAATAATAATTACAATTAATAATAGCCATAATAATTTTTGATATCAACAACAATAATAATTAATAATAAAATCAATATTAATAATAATTTTTATTATTATTATGATTATTCAAATAAT
>NCQV01156508.1:419-11973 GCA_002740545.1 Lophocereus schottii
ATATGACAATTGAACTTGGATGGAGGATTTGAAGTACCTGAATTTTGTGGTGAATGTCATGCCTGTCTTAGAGGGAACTGTGAGATTTCTGCTTTTGTGGTCAGTGTGTGTTGAAATTGTTGTGGGTTTGTGTGAACTTAGAGGTTGAACTATGTAAATTTGTGTTAGATTTGTGGACATGGACCTTCAACTTGATTTGCACACACATTGTGAATGTGTATGTAATTTTTGTACTCTGGCATTCAAGGTTGGATGCGAAGGGACATAGTTGCACGCAAGGACATAGGAGGAATGTGTGTTGAATTTTAATTTGGAATGAATGTGATAAACATTAGGTTTGATGTATACGTGATGGTAATATTGGAATGGTTAGGATATGTGATTGAAAGTGAATTTATATGATTGTCATATTGTAGGACAATATATTATGGAATTCATGTGTGACCCTGTAATATACTTATGTCTCTTCAATTGTGTTCTTCTATTTGGTCCTTGAGGCATGACTTATATTATATCATGAGCTAGAAGCATTTTTAGCAGCTAGTTCTGTAGCAATCTTTTTATTGGCTTGTGCTATTAATGGTAAACTTTGTCTGTCATGGATTGCTAATGGTAATAGAAATTTATACGCTATGGCCTCTTCGAGAAAGAAATCTGCAATTGGACAAATAAGGAGGATGAGAAGTTATTGGACTTGTTGATTGAACAAAAAGCACAAGGGGCAACACAATTTAAGTGGCTTGTGGTTAAAGCATTGTTAAAAAATGAGGGCATTGATAAGGATGTTGCTCAAATCAGAAACCATTATAATGACATGTTGAAGAAATTGAAGCTCGCGAATGACTTATAGGAGGTACAGGTGTTGGTATTGATTTTACTAGTGGGGCTGTAATAGTGACTGATGAAGCTTGGGCCAAATTTCTGCAGGTACATTATGGTTAGAACATATTTATTCACATGACTTTATTATTTCTGTGCTATATTTAATAAATTATTTTTATTGGTGCTAAGAAATGGGGGGATTTAAAAGTTTCAGTGAGAGAATGCCTTTAAATTTGGACAAGATGAAATCGGTGGTCCATGTTAGGCATGGAACAAGTGAATTGAGCTTCTACCCAATAATGGGTGCTTTGAGAAGCCAACCAAATAGAATGGAGCAGAATCTACCATTGGATTTGGAAGAACACATGGGCGATAGTGATGAAGACAACGACGATGATTCTATTGACCAGGTACAACTGACTGATGGGGAGGAAAGTCGATCACCTCCTAGAAGCGTTCACACTAACGCTTGAAAGCGTAAAAGTGAAGGTGGAAGTTCAGGTGATAGAAGGCAGCTAAGGTAAGAATTTCTTGACTCGTTAGAGCGAGATGTACAAATTTAGAATGGCTTTGTTGTGCTCCGCATGAGGGAGGAGGCTAAAGCCTAACCCTAACCATCTATTTACCAACAAATTCTTACAAAGTTAAGGCAACATCTTGGGGTCGCTACTAGGGGACCTGATTTCACATTCAGTGTGATAGAGTACATTAAATGTGAGAAGGACGTAGATTACTTTGTAGTATTTGATGATGAGGATATTCCCAGATACTTATGAGTTAGAGGGTTGGGAGATGCGTAACTGTTTGGTCCTTTTGTGGTTTATAGAGTGGGTTTCTATTCACTAGTATTGTGTTTGACTGAGTTTTCAGTTATGCTGGGTGATTATGTTTACTACAATTGAGTTGTTCTGCCCATATGTGTATCAAGCCTATTGTTGATTCATAGCAAGTAGTTGTAAAGCATGAGTTCTGTTTGCATTAATCAAAAGTTGTTTCACTTTTCATCTAATTATTTTATGATTACATATGATGGAGGAAGATGAAGAATGTGTTGTCGACACTTTTCTCCTGTATACACTAGCTAGAAGTAGTTCACAAAAAGTTCCACGGCCACACCACAGACTACCAAAGATGACAATGGTAAAGTGCAGAAACGTTCATACATCGAATGTTATATGGTAATCATCCTGATTTTTGTCGACAACTTCTGCACCTTGAATGAGATGTTCTATACATCTTATTAACCTCATGTTAGAGAAGCAATTATTAGATGAGAGTTGTTTTGTTAAAGTAGCTAAAATGTTGTAATAACTATTTTTGCAAGAGGAGCAAGCTATTGAGATGTGCAAATTCGATTCCTGCATTCTTTGTCAACAATAAGCAAGTACCATAATCAAGTGTTGCAAGCTTTAGTCAAATTATCTATTGATATTGATAGGCCATATCGAAGTCAACATCAAGTGCCTCCTGAAATTGCTGAGAAGTGGGAGTTTTTTAAGGTACTTTGTTTGAGATCAATGAAACATATATAATGCTTATCATCATCATCTGGTTATAACTTGAACAAAAACTTTAAACTTCATGTAGGAATGTATTAGAGCATCATATGGGGCGCATATTCAACGTGTAATTGTAGATGACATTGGTCAGCGTTATGAAAATTATAAAGGGGACAAAACTTGGAATGTTTTGGTGGTCGTTTCATTTGATAGCATGGTTATAAATGCCGGTTGGGAGGGTAGTTCCCACGATCTACCTACATCTATAGTATAACATAGTTCAACCTAGGTTTGACTTCCCTCATCCATCTCCAGGCACCCCCGTTAGTTGCTGTAATTTGTGTACATTATTGACTCCAATACTATGGTCATCATGTTCTGCTCTTATGTCATATATGCTCAAGAAAGCAATATTTGGTGGATTTGGCATGTCCAAATACGATCGGTTACTTAGCATTTTATAAAGAGAATAATGTTCACTACCACAATTCCCGAGTTCACAAGAAGTCGTGACTGCAGTATTGGGAGATAAGGGATGAAAGAGGAGTTCAACTAACGGCATTCATGTTTGTGGGAGCATTAGAGCGAGAACATTTGGAGAGATGAATATGACATGGAAGATATTAGATGATAGGATCCTTCAAATGACATGTGAAAAATAGATTAAGATAATAATTGCAATTTGCACCATCCATAATTTAATTCGTCTCCATCAAAATGGCATCCAAGTATCGCCAAGACTGCTGTCTGCCAAGGAGGAAGCGCTGACATAGTCCTTGATGTGGATACCAAAAATTTCATGAACCAATTTAGGAATCAACTAGCTAATGAAATTTGGGCGTCTTGTTTGACATGACATCTCTTGTTTGACATGACATCTCAAATGTATATGCGTTGACAATGTCAATAACGTGAACCTTGCAATATGTGTTTCTTTAATTCTTAGTATGACTATAATTTCAGTATCTCTTTGTAAACAATCAAATTCGACATTGAAAATATGCACTCAAAAAATACTTCATTTTTGTGTCATGAATTCTTCACTTTATGTCACAGATAATGAATATTTGTTTATAAATGAAAATATTAAAAAGATTTATTCCCTTTGTGTCACAAACAACAAATGTTTAAGTCACAACGCAAATAATAGTAATAATTTTTTCAATTTACAAAATAAAAACAGCTGCAATTTGTGCCTCGAATTACGAATATTTGGTTGACAGTGCAAAAAAAATTATTTCTTAAATATACACAAAAAAATACATCTATGATTTGTCTCACGAAGTATAATTGGTTAATGCAAAAAAAAAATCTCTTAAACATATAGAAAGAAAACATCTGCAATTCTAACACAAATAACGAAAATTTGGTTAACAATGCAAACAAAAACAAATATGTTCAATACATGAAAAAAAATATATCTGCAATTTGTGTCATGAATCAAGAACAACACACGCAAACATTATTTGTTCAATATACAAAAAAAAAATCTACATTTTGTATCATGACTAACAAATATTTCGTTCACAACACAAACAAAAAAATATATATGTTCAATATATAGAAAAAATATATCCGCAATTTATGTCACAAATTTCGGAGAATGAAAAAAAATAAACATCTCTCAAATATACAGAAAATAAAGATCTGCGATTTGTGCCACGAATAATGAATATTTCGTTACCAACGCAAACAAATAAAATATTTGTTCAATATACACTACAAAATACATCCCCAAGTTGTGTCACGAACTATGAAGAATGAAAAAATAAACATCTCTTAAATATATAGAAAAAACATCTACAATTTGTGTCACGAATTGCGAATATTTCATTAACAACTCAAGCAAAAAAAACATGTTCAATATACACAAACAATACTTATGGAAGTTGTGTCACGAATTAGAAAGAACAAAAAAAATAAACATCTGTTCAATATATGGGGAAAAAATCTACAGTTTGTGTCATGAATAACGAATATTTGGTTGACAACACAGGCAAAAAAAATATATGTTCAATATACAAAAAAATACATCTGGACTTTGTATCATGAAATACAAAAAATGCAAAAAATTTAAACATCTCTTTAATATACAAAAAAAAAACACCATCTATATTTTGTGTCACGAATAACGAATTTTTGGTCACCAATGCAAAAACACGAAATATCTCTTCAATGTACAAAAACCCAAACAAAAAAAAAACCAAAAGATCTATCACTTACAAATAGCTGACATTTCTTTACAATGCACAAAAAAAAAAAATCTCAAATGTATACAATAAAAATAAATTCATCTGCAATTTCTTTCACAAATAACAAGTGTTTGCTTAACATCGTAAAAATTAGAAAAACTTTGGTTACTTCTAATTATACTATTCGTACACACAATTACATAAATTATGACAAGTTTTCAGAATATGAGATGTAGTAGTGGAACGTAGTGGGAAGAAATGGGTGAGAGTGACTTGGGAAGGAGTAGTATTTATTTTTAAGAGTGAAAAAAGGTGGATAAGAGTGGAAATAAGTGGGATAGATCTATTAAACTACGAAAAGAATAGGGCCTTAATCCAGAACAATAATAACAGTAAGACTTCTTCTAAAGTAAAAATTTCCAAGCTTTAGAAAATGGACTCAAATAGCCCTTTGCTAGCCATATGACGACTATAATAACAATTAAATCATCGCAAGCAAGAGGACTTCTACATTATCAGGGCATTGTTCTTTTTTTCTTAAAAGAAATAATGCAAATACATTAAGAGAACCAAAAAAACAATACAAGACTAGATATCTTGCTAAGTTACAAAAAGAGTTAGATCCTTGCATAAGCAAATTATGACTTAGAGAGTCCAGATACATTATAGTAAAACATATTACAACCCCTGTGTTCTTCATATTTGCAAAGAACTCGCGTCTTGATGGTCAAGATGTCATCATCCAAACTTGAACTTTCGAATGCCCTCTTACCACATAGAGTCTTGTTAATAGTGCTTCGATCGAGTTGATGATTGTTCAACCTGAAATTACGTCATTTTATACCTTTTATTATTTAATATTTGTTGAAAATAAGTCATTAAATTCGAATTTTACATGTTCTTGTTTATTTTGTGGGAATTTGGAAGATTTGAGAAGACGAATAAATTTATTGGAAAAATTATACTAACAAGATGATTGAATCATGTGGAAGGAAAGAAAGACGAAGGAGAAGAAGAAGAAGAAGAAGAAGAAGAACAAACAAAAGAGATAAGCAGTCTAATTTGGCATCGAGGCCCAGATGCAGCCCGAGCCCAATCCTAGTGGCCCAGGCACCAAAGCCCCAGCCTGCAGCCTCCGTATCATGTGCCAGGCACGTGACTCCTCCTCCCCCTCTACTATTTCGCGGAGCTAGCCCAGCGTGTTCCCTCTCCTCCTCACAATTCCAGCTCCTCCTTTCTCCTTCCGCTTCGGGCCTCTTCTTCCCAGCTAGACCATGACCCAATTGTTTCCTACCTTCGGTTCCCTCCCCTAGCAGCCCATCGCCTACCTTCAGCCTCCCTCACTCTCACTAAATCATCCACGTAAACTGCATGTGACCCGCTAGCCCCCTCCTCCTTTCATGTTCTCTCTCCTCTTCCCAGCTAAAAAAGATGCCCGAGAACACCCCATTCATCTTCTTCCTCCTTGCTTCATAAGCCATAACCGAATATCCTCTCATACTTTCTCTCTTCAACTTCAATCACCTTCATCAATTCGTCCATCATCAATCTCTACCTGCTATTTTCATCATTATACCATCATTAATTTAGCAGTTACAAATAGTAAATAGGGAGCCTTAATTCAAGGTTAATGAAGCTTGAAGAGTTGGATTTTGGGGTTACAAATTGAACAACAAGGGTAGGAGTCAGGGTGCGGTGCGTGGTAGGAGTTTAGGTTTTTTGGGGGTGTTCTTTTCCCCTCTGTATTCATCGTCATCTCTCAGATTTAGTTTCAAACTCTCAAATGTTGTGTAATAAATTCTAGCTTTGTTAATTTCAAGTGAACGACTCGGAATTTGGTTAGTTTCATTGCAAGCGTTAGATGGAATTTGAGTTTTCTTGTTTCACTTCTGGATATGCCTGTCTCGATTGACTATCAGATTTGGATTGCGGGTGGTGTTATTGTATGATTTTCACCATTGAAGGAGGTCGACCAGTTGCTAACCCTGGGTATTGCTTCTGTGCTGTATTCTTTATTCACTTGTTCTTATTATTAAATTGAAGTTTAGGATCTTTAGTAGCGGTTCCCTTTGTTCGATTCTTCCAAGATTTTTCAACATTGTAGATTTATAGCAGTCCTCTTTAATTGCTTGATCTTGCTATTAAAATGATGTTCAAAGACTTCAATCCAACTATTGACGTTGGTCATGTCTAGAGGTTTGGTTAAGAAGAAATTGTTTTAGATTTAGAGTTTTGTATCAGTTAATAGCGAGCTAGTTTCATTCTCCATCCTTGAGGATCGGCCTAAGTGCTACGAGAAAACCGTAAGCTTATAGTAAAAATTAATCTTTAGAAAAATCACAAAAAGTTTTTGGTGTCGTTGCTAGGGATGAATTTGTGAAATTAGGTTGTGATCGAGTCGTAGTTTAGTCGTTTGGGTCATTTTCACTTCTATTCGTAACTTTTGATTTTGATTTTGATTTTGATTTTTAGTGTGTGTTCGTTTAGTTTTAATTATTTTAGTTTAGTTTAGATTTCTTTTGTCTTTGATTAGAGTTTATATTTTGATTTTTATTTTGTTCAATTTTATTTTGCTTTTGTAAATAATTTTCCACTAAGAAAGTTTAGAACTAACAGTTTTGGGGCTGTGAACAGGGTAGGGATAGAACTAGAATTGGTAAAAAGATCGGTTGTGCAGGTTTTTCTAGGTTTTCAGTTTCTGTTTGAATTTTTCGGTTTTTTTTTGGTGTTTATCTTATTGTTATGATGTTTCGCTGGATTCTTAGGGATTTTTAGAGTCTATAGAAATTCTATGGAATTTTTAGACATTTATGGAATTTTCAACAATTTTTGAAAATAATTTTCTATTCCTATTTTCCTACGCCATTTTGGGACAGAAAGAATTCGGAAAAAAATATATTCATGTTCTCTGTGATTGTGCTAAATTTCTGTATATAATGTTCTGAATTTGGAGTTTCATTTTCTATTTAATTTTATTTTTAGCTTTTTATTTTGTTTTAGGTTTTATATTTTCTGTTTGTGTGGGAAAAAATCCCAAAAAATAAAAAAAAGAAAAATATGTTCGTGTTTTGTGTTTTTGTTTATTTTCTTATCTTTGTGTTAGGTCACCTCTTGTTGTTTGCATCTTTTAGGTCTTCTTTGTTGCTAATATGGTTTTTATTTTTCTAGTTTATTTTCTATTGTTAACTTAATTATTTAAGTGTCTTGTTTTTTGTTTTGTCAAATGTTTATAATTAGTGTCTTAAAGTTGTGTTTTACTTTAAAAAACCCCAAAAAATTGAAATACATTTGGGAATCCTAAAAAATTGGAATTCTTAAAGCTGAAAAAAAAAAGAGTTGCAAGGATGTCCGTTTTTAATTTCTTAGAATTTGAGCGTGAACATTTCTAGAATTATTTGTGAAGACTTAATGATTATCGTGCTCAGTTGAACCAAAGCTTTGAAAAATGAAAAAATTGTGAGGTATCGTTGTGGGTTTGGTTGTTGAATTTAAAGGTTATGTTGAGTCTATGTGTCTTAGAGATTTACTGGGATTACTGTTCAGAGTTCAAGATGAGGTTTGAGATTTCTTTGAAAAATTAGGTTGGGACACTTATAAGTTTGGACAAGCTAGAAGGACCTTAAGATACCCTCTTCATAGCTAGTATGTTGTTCATGTTAGTCCTTTACCACCGGGATCACTTTAGGAATTCATATGACCATCAATCTCGCTCTTGTGTACCTCCTGTTTTGTATGATTACTATGAGTCTTCTGATCACGGTGCTTGTAATTGTCTTTATCATGATTATGTGGATGATACATGTGCAAGTCTTGGAAAGAAGATAAATGAATTGATTGATAAAATGGTAGAGACTATGAGAGAGAGAATTGTTGAGTATTCTCAATGTTTTAATCATAGTATGGACGCTTATGATGAGTTTCACTCTAATTTAGGATCTCCTAAACCTAAAATTAGCCTTCTTGGTGATTTTGAGCCCTCTTATCTTGGTAGACCTGACTTGCATGACGATATACCTTTGCCTAGCCTAGAGAGTGACCACTCTATGTCTCTATTCCATGACTTTGCACCCCACTGTAGCTCACAAAAGGATGTTATTGAGGATGTCCTAGTTTCTGCTGACCACTCACCCCTTTTAATCACCCTTGTGAGTTTGGGGAGGGTGATGAATTTGATGATGCTTAGGAGTTAGATATGAAGATCATAACTGATGTTGAGCATTATGATATAGATGAGCCAGAAGATACTTGTTTACATGAGTCATTTGAGAAGCAAGTTGAACCCACTAATTTGGAATATAATGATGATATTTTCTATGTAGAATATGAATTTTTTTTCATATGGGTTAAATGAAAATGAAAGTCTTGACATGGGTTATCATGTAGAATATGGGTACTTTTCTTTTGACAACTAACCATATCTTCCAGTAATCCAAGCCTGAATTTTTAAAGTCTGATATTTTTGTTCCTATGACTTCTAATTTGGACCAGACTCTTGTTGAAATTAAAGGACTTATGGATTTAGGACCCACTATTTTGCCTACATAGGATGTTCATGATGACAAAATTTCTAGGCCAATGACCAATTTACGGGCTAATTTTGAGTATCTCTATCTATTTGATATTTAGGGCTTGCAATTTTAAAAATTAATGGGCCCTCAATTATGCTATATTAATGTTATAGATATACTCTTTTTGATACCAGCTCTTTAATTTTCAAAGTTATAATTTGGTTAAGAGTTTCTCTTGCTAGTTTGATGAGCTACTTCATGCTCTAATGGGTTTTGATTTGAGTAGCAATGTTCTATTTGACATGAAGTGGCTGATACTCTATATGCCTTTATTTGAGTAGAACTCAGAAGGCTATATCTTAGGTGTTTTTTTCCATCCGACCTGGTATAATCACTCGTCTCTTTATCTTTTCTTTTTTTTTGGTTTCCTTTTGTATATATTTTTGCTTTATTTCACTTTTATTATTTTCTTTTGAGTTTTAGATTCTTGTTCCTTTTTTCTTTTCTTTCTGTATATTTGTTTTTTTTGTTAGTTCCTTTTACTTCTAATGAGTACATTGTCTGATTTAGGTATGGGCGTCTAAAAAGTACGTTTCAAAAAAAGAAAAAAAAGGAAATTTGAAAATTCAAAAATGTTTTTTTGTTTTTTTTTTCCGGATTATGTGTGCTATTCTAATCGAATATATTCTTTTGTATCTCAGCTGTTACATTGTATATAGATATGGTATGCATGATAGAACTTAGTCCAAAGTGTGATATTTATACCCAGTCATAACCCCTGATATTTTTCAAAACAAGTTTGACTTTAATAGATAACCTGTGAGATTTTGAGCCTTGTAGACTAATTCATCATTGTTAGTCTCATTTTTTCTTTCATATGTGACTCTTCAATGATTATATCTCTAGAACTTGCTTTGTTTCTCTTTGAAATTACATTTATCATGTATGTTATGGTAATATGATAAAGGCATTTATTTGTTTTGTGAGCCATTTAGCCAAATTGCCACCTTGTTTTGAATGTTTTACCATTTGCTAACCCTTTAAGCCTTGACCGTTTCCAATTATTGTGAACTTTTCATTTTAGCATTTGGCCTAAACACATTTCCTTATTACCTAAGTCAATACTAGTGGAGCACCACTTCAATATTTGGTGGGTAGCTTTGGGGCGTTTTTATAGTTCGTAGTTAATCTTGGTTATATGGGTGGTGATTTATTATGACCATTCGGAAAATGAGATGTGCTCTTTCATGCCATTCATTGATTTCTCTCTATGAAAAAAGAAGAAGAGAAAAACAAAGAGAGAAAATGAAACGAAATGAAAAAAAGTCAAAAAAAGAAAAAAAATTGAAAAAGATGAAATTGAAAAAAAGTTGTCACTCATTTCCAATGGTCCATTTTTGTGAGGTGTCCCTTATTTATCATAAGTTTTGGGAGAGTGTGTGACTATTATAGCTATTGGAAGTCTGTGGTTGCTCATTAACTACTTGGCTCTTAGCTCCTTATTTCCCCAATTGATTCCTTCTCCTAACCATTAACCCTGAACCCAATTACAATCCTGTAAAGTCCACTTGATTATTGTGTTGTATATTACATTTTAGTAGTGGAGAATTGAGAATATTAGCAAGGCTATAATAGTTTGTATGATTGGAAGATGAATTGAGTAAAACTTGTTATATCTTAAAAACATGAGCGGGAATGTTCCACGTATCCTTAAAATAAGGTTTTACTAGTCGAGCTTGTGCATATTTCTTAAGTGGGGTGAAAGATTTTGTATGGATGTCATTAGTGGGGATTAAGAATTTCTTCATGTATATATTGTACTTATATATGATCTAATACTTAGTTTATTTAAGTGATGTGGTTGATTAGAATGTGTGTATATTTTTTCCCAAAGTTTTATATATGTGAAAAAAGCCAAAAATATTTTTTGTTTTCTATTTTATTTTTACAAATTTTGTGGGTATATCTTCTGTAAACCCTCACAAGACCTTACTCATCAACTAAGATTACCTAGGATTTAAAGGGCTTATTGTATATGTTAAGTATAGCCGTGGTTCCTGCAAAAGTGAGTTATGATTTTATTTTCTTTTTCTAGGATTCTTTTGTTTTAATTTACGCGAGGACGAGTAAAATTTAGGTGGGGGGTATTGTTCAACGTAAAATTAAGTCATTTTATATGCTTTTATTATCTAATATTTGCTTAAGGTAAATCATAAATTATAATTTGTATTATATTTTCATTCGCTTTGTAGGAATTTGGAAGGTTTGAGAAGAGGAATAAATTTGTTGGAAAAATTATACCAATAAGATGATTGAATCATGTGGAAGGAAAGAAAGAAGAAGGGTTAAAAAAAGAAACAAAAGAGATAAGCAAGCCAATTTGGCACCGAGGTCCAGGCGAAGCTCGAGCCCAGTCTGCGCGGCCCAGGCACCAAACCCCCAGCCCGTAGCCTCCGTGTCATGTGCCGAGCACGTGACTCCTCTTCCCCCTCTTCTCTTTCGCAAGCCTAGCCCAGCGCCTCCCGCCCCCCGC
>NCQV01156524.1:0-11056 GCA_002740545.1 Lophocereus schottii
AGGGTTTCAGGGAGAGAGTGGCCGTGTAGGCTAGGGGAAGAGGGGGAGTTTGAGTGGGAGAGGGAGACTAGGGTTAGCTTAATTGGGAGGGAAAAATGGTTAATTTAAAAAATAAAAGTTTGAGGCAAAGGTAAATAATTTTAAACAAAATAAAGTAAAGAAAATCTTTTTTTTTCCCTTTTTTTTTCAAACTTGGCTTGAGTTAGACCATAAGTCTTAGGTCAGTCATACCAACAGTAATTTGACCTGTAATTAATTTTACGGGATTTTACGTACTACCCCACTTAAGAAAGTTTCATCCCTGAAACTTAAATGCATTGTGTCATATTCCATCATCATGAAAATGAATTTGCGGAATTTTACATATACCCATGGTCGTAATGAAGTTATAAGAACGATTGGTTTATGGAATATGATTGCTGATATGATTAATTGAACTGTATGACCTGATGTTATCTATTGTGCTGGATTATGTTCATTGGATTACCTACTTGGGATAAAAAGGGACCTAGATTTAATCCTATGGGCATTGCACTCAATTTACATATTTCTATGATGAGGAAATAATCAGTTTTGAATAGAGACCCTAAGGCAAACATTATGATCGCTTGACTATAATTGCATTATTGATGCATGAACTCAAAATTTGACCTATCTTCACCAAGGGAACCCTTCTCTATCTCCCCATCAAAACTACAACCCTCCTAGTGATAATACCCATATGAAACCACTTTACCTTGGTAGTTAGACTCTCATGAAATGGCAGTTAACCCATGTTAAGGCAATGTCAAGTAGGAAGATTATGTGCTAAACCCATTCCAACCAGGAAATCAATCTTCTTGCCTCTTTTGAGCAGCTGTGTTCAGGCCTATGCTACACTTTTATTGCATATTGACCACACTCTTGCCATGTAGCTTCTCCATGTTTTGCCCCTGCGTGACGATTTGTAGTTGCATATGTTATTCTCCTAGAAGTATTTGTTATATACTTTTAGATTGATTCATGTTGCTCATAATTCTTGTAATTAGAATGCTGAGTTGTTGATTCTTTGCGATGCCATTGTACTAACATTATGCAACATGATTTGTTACTCATGTTATGGGAGTTTCTAGGTTAATTGACTTAGAATCATTTGACGTCATACTTTGGAATGAACTTGACGCAATTGACTGCTGATATATAACCTTGATTTGTTATGACTTAGTTGTCATACCTTTAGATGTCGATTCTTTGCAATGCATATACATAGGGTTACTGGTGGGGATGTGGATAGTGGCTAGATATTTAAGGGTCCGTGTTTGTTTTAGAATAAGCTTAATATGGTTCTCCACTGCAACTCATTTGCCCTCTTCTATGCGATTTACCCTCGGCGTCTAAATAGAGTGATTAGACGCTTGAAGAGAACTGGCGAGTAGGAGACTGGATACTATGAGCCTCTTTTCCGATTTAAAAGATATAATTAATTGTAAAACAGGATTTTGGATTCTATTATAAGTTGTGTTGATCGTGCATGTGTGCATGCATGTTGTGAATGAATGAACTATGGACCCTAGAATTTTGAGAACAAAATTCTTTTACGGTAGGAGAATTTAACAGTCGGGATTCTTAATTCGGGGCTAACTATTTAGATTAATGTTTTTATTAACTGTACTCTATTTAATTGACTATATTAGAGTAATTTTTTGCAACCTAATTATGTGCATTATTTACGTGGATTCATTTTATTAATTTTCCTGATTAAACTACGCAATTATATTAAATTAGTGAATTCATTATAATTAAGACGAGGTGTAATTACGTGAACTTAGCAAGCTGTGTGAGAACATGTCTGGTCGAGATTAGCGAAATAAGATGATTTAGGACCTAACCCAGTTTAGTGAGTGAGACTAAACAACAAACAAAAAAGGATGTAAAAGAAAAAGGGATCAAAAGGGATCGAAGCCCCTTGTTCTTCCCAGGGAAATCACGTCAGGGGACGGGCAAACCAACGCCCATGACCCCGTAGTCGCGCATACCAGAGAGGGAGAGAGAGTTATAGAGATAGAGAGACGAGGGTGGCGCAGCGGAGACGGTACACCAGCGAACCAGCCACGATCACACCCTGTCGATCATCCTATGCAGCGATCGCAATGACAGAGAGAGGAGAGAGTTTGAGCAATCAACTGCCAGCAACTGATGCAAGCAAGGCCAGCGACCAGGCTGCGATTGAGCCTGGTTCTGGCTGCCACTAGAAACAGTACGAACAGTGGCAGTATTAGGCCTAGGCAGACTAATTAAGGGTCTGCATTGGGCAGCAAACTAGGAGGTGAATTCCGTGCCCTTGAGCATACAAATTGTGCCCAAAAGGCCTTAGAACGGATCCTTTAGCTTGTATTCGAGGTGGGCGGTTCAATCATTACCATCAATTTCGTAAAGTTTTTCGATGTTTTTGGATAAATTGTTTCGCTCCAGAATTGCATGCTTTGATTGTGAAAATTTGATTGTAATGTGCAAATTATGGGGTTAAATTAAGGTAAAACTATGGTCTGATTTTAGATGTTGCAAAGTGACAATCTCTGCATGTTGATTAGCAACTCTCGAATTGGCTGAAGTGACAATTAAATGATGATGATGTTGATTTGGACATGTTTTGTGCCTTCATTATTTTCTAATGTTAAGTGTGAACTATAATTATCATTGTGTGTTAATTTTAAATCTCCTGAATGGCTGAATTTGAAAACTGAGAAATGGAGATGTTGAATTAAAGCTGAACTGTACGACTAACGTTTTTTCTTTTTTTAGGGTTAGAGTATGGCTAACGTTTTGGTTGAAATATATAGTTGATTTTGAGGATTATTCTGGTTGGTGCTGTGAGGAGGGAGCTCAAGTTATTGAATTATTTCCCAATCATTGAAATGAGCTTATATGTGTGTTGTAAAGCGATTCTGCTGAATTACTGAAACTGAAATTAGTTATGTTATTTGAAGATGCTTGTAAAACTGAAGTACGATTCAGCTGAATTGTTCAAATGAATGGTTTAACGAATTAAATCATTTGAAATGGTCATTTGAATTGAGCAATGTAATGTTTAAAGAGTATGAACTTGCTTTTTAGGTTTCCCTTACCACTTTCCGAAAGTTGAAATGAATTTAGAAACGATTAAAATGTTTAGTCACTAAACTTAATTACAGTATACACATACACACACACACACACACACACACATACACACACACACATATATATACATACACTCACAAAGTCTTCGAAAAGCGAAGTGTTACTCGAAGTAAACCTCGACGATTTTCCCATTTAAAGGTAAAGAATTGTTTTGAGGTCTTCAGTTGGTGAACCCGAAATAGTCTTAAACGAACTTTTCCTTTAAAGGAAAAGAGTTATAAACTGGTGTTGCGGTTATAGAAATTATTTTAGTTTAATACGAGAAACTGCACAAAGGTGTCCTCAGTTTATTATAAACTATTTTAAGGACGATCAGTTTTTAAAACTAATTATAGGGTAACTTATCTTTTGATGCAACCTACATAAAGGACCCTCAAAATTTTATTTGATCTATTTTCAAGACCCTGCTACTATTTAAATTTATAAAGTACGCCCACAACTTTTCGCATTTGCACATTTTACCCAAATCTTCAAAAACAAGCTTTGGAAAAATTTTATTTTGTGCATGGGTAATTTCTTATATAAGTAATATTTGGGACCCTTTTTTAACTAGTATCAGAGACATGTGACCCAAAATAATTAAGATAATTAAGTTAATTAATGATTAATGGTTGATTAATTAATGACTACTTAAGCTTGTTAACTGTGACTAATGCTTGAATCATCCCCTACTTGCCTTGGTTCAAATTATTCACACATTGTTCCCTCACCAGTATGAATTTCTTTAGTAGCACCTCAATTAAATTATATCACTGATATAATTTTAGAAATAAAATCAGAATTACCTAAAATTAAGACTGAAATCAAGGAGCTTAAGAAACAATTATCTATAATTCACCTTTCTCTAGTTAACGAACTTAAGCAGTGAAACAACTATTTCCAATATTAGTACTCCATTTCAGCGTAAATATCCTTTCCAAAACCCATAAAACAAGAATCGATTTTCTTTGCAAGATATAAAAATCAATCCAAAAAAAGTTGGAGAAAAAACAATGAAAAATTAGCTAAAAAAGCGGAAAAGGAAGAACACGATGGAGTATACCTTGAAGAATTACAAAATATGTTCGAAAAAGAACAAAATCCAAAAGAATTAAACAAGATCATAAGCGCAATTAGTGATAAACACAGTGTTTTATCTGGTGATAATAAAGAGACAAGTAATATTCAAAAAGAAGAAGAAATACATCAGCCGATGAATTTGATTAAATTAGATAATCTTAATGTGTTACCATTAGAAGAAGTCAGAAGAAAACTCGATAAAAGATATGGTAAAATGATTGTTAAAGATGCGATCAATGAGATTGAAGAAGAACTTGACATAAGTGAAATAGAGATTAAGCTAGTTAATAATGCTATTCCTAAAATTGAAGAATTTTGAAAACCTTTCAAAAGAAATACTCATTTTATAAGACTTAGATGCATTCCAGCAGGACGTGAAACAAATTTTCCTTTGGGTTTATCCCAAGAAAAACTACTACCTTGGAAGAAATTGTCCTTGTCCCAATAAGGCAAACTAGATATATGCTAAACATCGATAGAGCTCACAATAGAGAGGAAATATTTAAACATTTGAAAAGAGACATGAATAGTATCTTAAACTTAAATACTACATGGACTACTGCGAACTTCCTAAACTAAATTGAAAATAGTTTTTTTCTAAAACTGTGGCTGACCGGTATAATTCATTAAATGAAGACAATAAAAATACATTAAGAGTGATAGAAACACAAGTTGTTATGTTCAAAAACATATGTAAAGAAATCGAAATTGAGTTAATCATAGCTAAACTTGCTTCTAAAGAAAAAACAAGAGAGTAGAAAAGAAAGACTAACAACATGGAATTATGAGATATGAGATATCTGAAAAATTATATTGCTGAATTTAGTCAATATTATGAAAAAATTAGGCATAATGAAACAAACCTTGGCATGTTATATGACAAATTATCATATCCAATAAATTCCAGAATTAATGAAAAATAGATTTTATGGCTTGAAAGATCAGATGTCACTGATATCCTTATTTAAAGAATATCTAATTTAAGAAAATGGGTCAATGATCAGTGTTTGGATCTCCAAAAGCAAAAGAAAATTAGGAAACAATTCCTATCTTGCTGAGATTCGCTATACCAATAGGGAAAGGAACCTGAAAGGAGAAGGGAAACAAAACTTTACAAGAAAAGGAGCTTTAATAAGCAAAGGGGAACGAAATATAAAAGAAAATATTTTCACAAACCAAGTCCTAAAAAACAAAGATTTTTTAGAAAAGTAGCCTACTGTCCGGCAGGAAAACAACTACAAATGTTCGGCATACAGAGAAGGAGGATATTATGCTAATGAATAGAAAAATAGAAGGAACAACAAGCTTATTGAAACCTTGGGAAGCCTAGATTACATTGAACTTAGTGAAGATGAGGCATTAGGCCTACCCCTAAATAACAAGAAAGGAAATGTTGAAATTATATTGGACAATGAATATGCAAAACGGGATTATCAAGAACCTAATCATACGATGGAAAGCAGTTCGGTTAGGCTTAGTGATCTTCAAGGAGAAAAATCTATTACAGACAATGAGAACGAAGAAGTCAAAGGAGATTGGGTCCTTCCCATAATTCAGAAAGACATGATATATAAAAAATCTATCTTTCAATTAAAGAGTAAGTATGCATGTGAAATGATGGAAGGAGATCTGGAAATCAAAGATTGCAAGTATGATGTGGGTGAAGTTAAGCTTATTAATTGGGAAAACATCTTTAAACATAACAAGGATAGAAATTATCTGTATATCCATGTTAGAAGTGTCCAAGTTCAAATCACTCTATTATAATATTATGGCAAAGATATTGATCTTTATGCTTTGCTCTGCGAAATTAGGCATGCGAAATTTAATGATTAAATTATCACAAGGATAACGACCAATTTATGTAATGGGTCAGTAGGATTCAATTGTTGACCTGGATACTATGTGAGCTTAAAGGATAAATTTGCTAAAAAATTACTATGCTTTAAGATAAAAACAGTTGAAATGGATATGAAAAGAGGAGGATATACATTAAGGATATTTTGGAAAATTATCTACAAATTACATAATACAATGGATGCAAAAACTAAGATAATAATGATAGAGGCAAAAAACCTGATAGTTTTGCCCCTATGTAAAAGATCCAAAGGATTAAATTCAATCCTCAGAAGATAAAGATTGATAGTTCATAGATATGTGGCTTTGCCAACCCTACAAAAATTCACAAGAAAGCTGTAATAAAAACTGTTGAGAATGGTAAAATTACCATAAAACCCCAATTATTAAAAAGCATGAGTACAAGATCAGAATGGGGAGAAAGATCTTCATCAGCTAGAGAAGAGCTTAAAGAAGATGGTATAATTAGTATGACCACTGAAATGAGTAAAATGAGTTTTGAACCTATAAGACACAATGTTGATAGAAATATGAGCCTAGATAGGAGAATCATTGGGAACAATACAAGAACTGTTAGTGAACTAATCTATGAAGATGAATTAGTTGAAAACATGACTATGGAAATATGCTATGAAGCTACCAATACAAATCCTAATAGCATCGACATCCCACTAAAGGTATGTTTAGAGGGATATAACAAATATGAATTGTGTGCTTGCATAGATAGTGGTTGTTTTGTATGCTTTTAAAAGAGATCATTATTTCTAGAATTTATGTGGAAAAGAACCAAAATCCTTTATAAGTAAGGATAGCTGATAATAGCATTATGAGCCAAAATGAAGCCATTAAAGGGTTATTCATAGAATTAGGAGGAGTTCAATGCATTATACCAGTTCTATGCGCTATTGATCAACCCTTTCATGATATGGTTATTAGAAATAATTTTCAAAGATTATATTCTCCATCCATGCAGATTGTAAACTAGATAATATTCATAATAATCGCCACTCATTTCCTGTTGAAAAATTAATCAAGGCTTACACTTATCAGAAAATTGAGTTTACACATGGCTAGCATGGTGAGAACGTAATAACTGCACAAGAAGGGATAGTATTAACAATTTCATTACTCGAGTTATCTATTAAAGAGCATATTGTCTAATAATATGAGAAATTATGCAAAGAACTCTATTATGATAATCCTCCAAAATTTTGGGATAAGGATAAAACATTTGCTTAAATCACTCAGTCAAATCCCAACACTATTATTCGAGTCAAACAAATAGTGCATACACGCCAAGACATTCAAGAATTTGATAAATAAATCAAAGCACATGTGGATAAAGGATTAATCAAGAATTACAAGAGTTTTCACACCAGCCTCACTTTTATTATAGGAAATCATGCCGAAGAAAAAAGAGGAAAGGCAAGAATGGTAATCAATTACAAAAAGTTTAATGATAATACTGTCTTGGATGGCTATTACATTCCTAACTAAACAGTCTTTTTCAATAGAATTTAAGGAGTCACTTAGTTCTCAGAAATGGATTACGAAAGCTGATATTTGTAGATAAAAATGGATAAGGAAAGCGTTCCTTTAGTTGCATTTGGTGCCCCCACAAGGACATTATGAATGGACATTAACGCCATTTGGCCTTAAAAATGCACCTCAACTATTTCAAAGATGAATGGATAATATCTTTAAAGATCTTAATCATTGTTGTTTAGTTTACATTAATGATATCCTTATCTTTTCCAAAACCATATAACAACACAAAGATGAAGTCTTAGCTATCACCCAAAGATGCATTGATCATGGAATTATACTTGGTAAGAACAAGTGCATTTATGCTTAGAAAGAAATTGAGTTCTTAGGCCTAGAGATAAAAGTTGGACAAATCATCCTACAAAAACATACTTTGAAAAAAATAGAAACTTTTGAGGAAAAGGTTGAAGATAGGAAACAATTAGAACGTTTATTGGATGCCTTACCTATGCTTCAGACTTCATTAAAGATCTAGCAAAATTAAGAAAGCCATTGTATGAGAAACTCAAGAAAGGGGTAAGCTGGGCATATACCACAAATGATGTAAAGGTTGTTCACAACTTCAAAAAAATGTGTAAAAACCTTCCTGTTCTTAATTTGCCAAATGAAGGAGATGATTTAGTTCTTGAGACAGATGCCAGCAATGAGCACTGGAGTGCAGTATTTGAAATCAAAGAAGCAGGAAAGCTCTACAAATATTGCAATGGAAGTTCTCATAAGGCAGAATGCAACTATCCCGCGATGGAAAAAGAAATTCTGACAGTCATAGGGGGAATTGAAAAGTTCTTCATCTTTTTAGCTCCTAAGCCTTTTTCTTATTCGAAATAATTGCAAAGGAAAAGAATTCCTCAAATATGCAAGTGCAAATGTGACTCCTGCGTTGACAATTATGGCCTAACTAGTTTTACTTCTCTATTAAATATATACAGGGATTGAAGAACTCTCTAACACATAGTTTAACTTGAGAGCTCGGCAATGGTGATCATCACAGCCAAACTCCAACCAGAAAAGGAGGAAATTCATAATAAAATGCCATTAATATTAGTATGAGGTTCTCATTCTAGAAAAATCCTTATTGATAATTTTGAATTCCATACAAAAAGCATATCATCTTTTAACTGCTATCTTTTGCCTACCTAATGGGCCAAATATTTTCTTTTCCAGAGTTATAAATAAACTATCTAAGATGTCCTTATGATATCCAAGAAAAAATAATTTGTTCTGTCCAGGAAAAATGATTCAATAAGTGGTACACAGCCTGCATCGACTATGAAGACCATTATTTCTATGATATTTGCAAGTCTTAGATTACAACAATATACTTTTCTGATAGGCCTAGAGTTGGTGCTATTAGTTTCCCAACAAATTCAATTTCTCCAAATGACCCTGTCATTAAAGCCTAGGAATACGGGATGGTAGTTTACTTTATCGAATTCCCAAATCCTAATTTCCTATTCTTCTCAACACTAACTAATTCCTACCATGCATGCTCGGAAGGATCCCTTGGATTCTTACATATACTAATGGTCCAACAAAAATCCTAAATAATAGATGTGTATATGTGGAGGTACATTGTGCACTAATCTGCTATGAAAATGCAAAAGTCAAACCAGCCCATTATCTTATCCAGATAGTTGATTTCGATGACCCCAATGATTGACGACAAGGATGGTATCTACAATGGTATGAATTAGCTACAAATCCTACTTTAACAAGAGCCATTGGATTTTTTAACATTTATCAACAAAGTTAGAGATTAATTGAACGAGGAAAAACACTAATGCATTGTAAAAATACTATTTTCACTTATCATAATGAGTTTAATGAATTCAAAAGTTCTTTGTTGGAATTCGAAAGTTCTTATCAGAAAAATAAAAGAGATATCTTCTTGAATTATTTGAAAAGTAGGATTTGAAGCATCTTTAATTTGATGAAGATTTTGATGATTGTCCAGATAATGATGGTCCAGAAGATATTATTGGAGATGAACACAGGTGGAATCTCAGGAATGATGACTAGTCTTGTCATCATTAAAGGGTTCTGAAAAGTGGCTGCTCCATTATTGTACTATTTTGATAAATGTATGACCTGATGATCAAGATCTCTAATGACCTTAGTAGCTTAAGTCCCTCTTCAATCTTTCCATTGTAATATTTTCACTTCCAAACTTTCAATGAAAGAAGTTTTTTCGTAGGGAATGTTATTCAATTGAATTTTATGTCTTAAATATTATAATTTCTTGATTAAAGTTTCACTATCCCTGGAAAAGATTAAAAACTTGATTGGTGACTACAGTCCGAGGTAGGAAACAAAATGGGTCAATGTTGTACCTGATCTAAGAAAGGTGTAGTTTAGATTAGCAATCTCTGTAAACTGGAAGCTAGAGGAATGGTAGGGTTCAATGCTGACTAAGTTCAGGTAATGTTTAAAACTCTCTAATTAAGTTTTAATTATTTTTGCTACGCATGGTGAGCCTATAACCATAGAAATTATAATATTTGAGACATAATAGTAGATTTTGATAATAGTACTAGTAAAGTCATTATAAGAAGTATAATCGTTAAAAACAAGCATATTTCCTGTTTAGACCCTTAAGATAGCTTATTGGCATAGTTCACCCAATCCAGGGGTATTTCTGTAATTTTTAAAAGTTCAAGGACTAAAATAATAAGAAAAAAGGACATAAAAATTTGTTGTCCGAAAATGTAAGGTATCCCAGAATTAGTTTTAAAAAGGCAGGGTTCCCATCGAACATAGGGACCTAAGTGTCAGTAATTCAGCTTAATAAGCCTATTAGTGCTTTTGTGAGTGAATCATTAAAACAAAAAGACTTGTGACTTACTTGAAGGTAGAAAACTTACTTGAGGTAAGAGCTTTAATAACTAAAACTATTTGGTTTGAATAAAAATGGCTAAGATAGTACTTATTCAGTGGCCATGCCTAGGGAGTGGACCTAGAAGTGGGAATCCTAGAAGACTCTGGCGATGGTAAGGTTCGGTGATATGTGACGCGTGATAAAATCTTAAGGATGGGGACTGGATGCAGGAAAAGGAGTGAGCTATTTCCCCCAATGTGACACGTGATAAAACCTTGAGAGTGCAAACATGACGCATGATAATGTGTGAGCTGGTTCCCCCAATGTGACGTGTGATAAAACCTTAAGGGTGGGAACTAGACGTAAGATTTCTCCCAATGTGACGCATGATAAAACCTTGAGGGTTGGGACTGGACACAGGATAAGGCATGAGTGGACAAATTCGCACTTTATTTACTCCGGAATTTAGATAAGAGGAAAAATTCTTGAGTGAACAAATTCGTGCATAAACTTTGTGTTTTAAGACGAAATACGTTATTTGGGTTTTAAACACATTCTTTAGATTTCCTCTTTCCTTTCTTAACTTGGTTAGGTTGCTTTAATTAAATATAAGCTTAAATG